>JAWNGG020000325.1:0-209294 GCA_036937485.2 Tetragonisca angustula
GAATATTTCAATAAAATTACGGTGTTTAGTGGCGGTGCAAATCCTGACTGACGAGCCGGTTTGCTATCTCGCTAAATCGAGCATACGTAACATATGTATATATGTATGTATGTAAACCACTGCTTTTGAGAAAAAGCAAGAAAAAATCCAACAGTGCTATGGAGTGTTTGCGTGGATGTGTTCTTCAGTTACGCTGCCGATCTTGCCTCGGCAGCACATTTATAGGAATTCATGGGGAGGTAGACTCACGTGTGGCTGCTAGTAACCATGGTGACTTTAAGAATGTTAATACTTTAGAGTTAAACTCTAATATTTTAAATATAATACCGACGCGTACAATCACGTATGATTATAACGACGAAGGGGCACGAACGAAAGAAGTAAACTTGGCAAGGAGGCGAACAAGAATGCTTTATTCATCGTTTGGTTTGGGGTATATATAGCTTTACATTTGTTAGTTGTTTGGATGGACCTTGACTGAACTTGGAGATATGGGCAATTGCTGACTCTTTAGCTTCTGAGTCAGTTTGGACCTTGGCTGGATTTATATAATAGGACTATCTGCTGGCTTCTCGGTTTTGTTCTTGAGTCACTGATGAACCTTGACTGAATTGGGGTGATAAGGCCGTCTTCACACCCCCTCTTTTAGATTGGATTTGGCCCTCCAAATCGGACGAGTTTGCGTCTTGGGTTGATGGTGGTGGGCTTCCGTCCGAGTATGTTGGTAATGCCTCTCCACGGAGCATCGGTGATGTCGGTGCAACAGTGTAATGCACCAGGGGTTGGGGTTGAACTGGTGTGTTTTGCTGAGAGTTTTCTTAGCAGAAAATCTTGATGCAAATGTTATTGGTTTTAAAAGGATTGAGGTTGGAGAGGATTTTAACCAGGAGCTGTAGCAGTCTTGTCTTGTTCAGTACATAGGTGGCTAGTATTCCTAATGATATGTATCCGGCGTATTTTGTAATGGAGTATGCTACTTCGGTGGCAGAGACAATTCTATGTTGATCTTTGACCTGATTGATCTGTCGGTCTATGTCATTTAGCGATGTTTCGTAAGACTTGAAATTTGGAGAGATTTTAGAGATAATTGGTATTTTATCATTAATAATTCGTAGTTCTTCCTCAGTATGATTAACAAAAATTTTGTACGGGCTGCTAGAAATATTTGTTTCGCGAGTTATCTCTCCAATTTCCATTACATTGTGGTCGAAGAATACAATACAGTTTTCGTTGCTTTTGATTACTGTAGGTTGGGTTATTGTATGTTTCGTGTTTACAGAATAGCTATATAGTGATGGGTTTTTCCGGTAGTAAGATGTAAGAGTTCGGTATGTGTAAGGGTACAAATTTTAGGTCCTTGATTTGAAATACAGCAGTGAGGCATTTAGTATAATCTGTTCTTTTACCGTGCATTGGGTTTACACATTCATTTGTGTCAATTGGCTGTTGTGTTGGTTGTGTGCGCATACATATGCTACTGATAGGCGTGTCTCTACAATGTCGTTGCAAATATGGTTCGTCTAAGGTATGATGCTGGTGTCACTTAGCGGGGTCAGGGTTATCTGTCCTTGGGCTACCGGAACCGAGCGATATGGTCGTAATCTATTGCCGTGTACGAGTGACGTTTTAGTTTTCCCGATTCTCAAAAGATAGTTGGGTCTTTTGTCTTCGATTACAGTATATGGCCCTAGGAATTCTGGACTAAGTTTGCTGTTTGTGGTCGTTATGAACGAGAACCTGATCGTTTACGTTATAAAAACTTTGAATTCGTATTCTACGATCTTGGTATTGTAATTTATTGCGTTCTGTTATTCTCTTCGCGTGCTTAAGATATTCCGAGTGTCGATTTTTCCAAAGTCTAAACAATTCGTCTTTAGATAATGTAGGAGTTAGGGATATAGGAGAGAGCATATTAACTTTGTGTTCGAAGGTTAGTTCGAAAGGAGTATAACTAGTGTCTGAGTGTTAAGATTTTGATCCCATTCATTTTTTTTCTCTTCAATACTGGTTCTCAGTAGGTCTTTTATTACACTATGTGCACGTTCGAGCGAGCCATTGCTTTGAGGGTGAAAGCTGGTTGTCTTTATGTGCTTAATTTTAAAAAGTTTTTCAAATGATTCCATGAGCTTGCACACAAAGTACTGTCCTTGATCTGTCAGTATGTGTTTAGGAGATGAGAAAATATAAATATAATGATTTATGTGTTTGTCGATAATGGATTCCGCTTTTTGGTCTGGAAGTGGGGCTAGAAGTATATATTTGGTCAGGCAATCTTGGATTGACAAGATAAATTGGTTTCCTTGAGTAGTAAGAGGTAGGGGTCCAATAATGTCCATCGCGACTTTTCGTTTGGTTCATCGGGTGTGTCGGTTATTATTGCTTCCTCACGGGGCCATTAACTTTGTTCGTTGGCAAACGTCGCAGTTCTGTATGTACGTCTGTACGTCTGTATCTATGTTAGTCCAATAATATTGGTCTTTGATTCGCGCGATTGTTTTATTTTCTCCTAAATGTTGGGCGAGGTCGTGATTTTCTCTAAGTATTTGCAGTTTCTCGTTTTGGGTGTACTGTCTGACAGATTGGGACGCGAAATAAAGTTTCTTTTGTAAATAGGTGGATAAAAAGGGATAGGTGGATAAGTTGGATCGAAACAATTTCATAATTGGAAAAGCCTGTGGTCAAACCGACTTTGATTTCTGGGAGTTCGCGTATCAGATCGTACAGGGAATGTAACCATTTGGATTCGTCGTAAGTGTTAAGTTTTTGAGGCGAAAGTTGCAGCCAGTGAGGCCTATTGGCTACTGCTTTTAATGGAGCTGCGGTTGGCGTTTTCCATTGTTGATATTTTTCGATCAGAAAATCGGTGGGAAAAATCTCTTCGGAAGCGGACGGGGATGGGATTTCCTCGATGGGTGGTTCTTCGACGATTTCTGGGTTGGATATCTTTATTTTAACTCTGCCGTGGAATGGTTTGACGGATTTTATTTTGACTGGAAGGGGATTGCGTGATAGTGCGTCAGCGACTGTATTTCCTTTTCCTTTTTTATATTTTATTTCGAATTCGTGCTCTTCAAGTTTCAATCGCCATCTCATGAGTTTGGAAGAAGGGTCTTTAACATTCTTCAGTCAAACAAGAGCTTGGTGGTCTGTCTGTATGATGAATTTTCTGCCTAGTAAGTACTCTCTGAGTAGTTTGATTGCCCATACTATCGCGAGGAGTTCTTTTTCCGTGGTGGTGTAATTTTTTTCAGCTGGATTTAGGGTGCGGGATATAAAACAACAGGGTAGATTGTTTTGAGAAAGTACGGCTCCTATGCCTTCGTTACTGGCATCTGTAGTGAGAGTAAATTGTTGGGAAAAGTCAGGGTATTTAAGGATAGGCTCTTCGCATACTTTGATTTCTAGATAGTCGAAAGCAGTTTGCTGTTCGTTAGTCCATCTAAACGGTTGGTCTTTCTTTGTTAGTATGGTCAGTGGTTTAGAATGTTTAGCAAAGTTGCGTATATTTACGATAGTAGCCTGTAAGACCGAGAAATGATTTGATTTGAGTAGCGTTTTTTGGTTGCGTAAAGTCTCTAATGGCCTGTAATTTCCTGGGATTTGGTTTCATTCCGTCTGCTGTTACTATATGCCTTAGATATTCGAGTTCGGGTTTGAGGAATTCGCATTTATCGGCTTGAAGTTTAAGTTTAACGTCTTTGAGTCGTTGGAGAACTATTGCTAAATTTCTATTATGTTCTTCTATTGTATTACCGAATATAATGATGTCGTCCATGTACACGAAACAGTATTTTTCGATAAGTCCGTGTAGTGCTTGATTCGTCATACGTTGGAAAGTTGCGGGTGCGTTCTTTAAACCGAAGGGCATGCGATTGTATTGGAAATGTCCGTCAGTCTTGGAGAAAGCTGTGTACTTTTTACTGTTGGGGTTCATTGGGATCTGATGGAATCCAGCGGATGGGTCTAGAGCGGAGAAGAATTTTGCGTTGCCTAAATGTTCAAGAATTTCGTCTGCGTTAGGGAGTGGGCAAGCGTCTTGATCTGTGTGTTCCTTCAATTACGGAAGTCTATAACGATTCTCCATTTCTGTTTTCTTGTTCCGTCGATTTTTTTGAGTACTACCCAAACTGGGACGTTGTATGGTGAGTCAGATGGTTCTATTATACCTTTCCCTAACATTTCCTTAATTTGTTTATGGATTTCTTGTTTATAACATTCGGGAGGTTTGTAGGATTTAATGTTAATGGATTTGTCATTTTTCAAAGTAATTTCATGCTCGGTTAATTGTGTGCAAGGTAATGGATCTTGATCTAAAGTAAAGACACCGTGGTAACTACTGATAATTTTGAATATTGACCCTTTATGGCTCGGCTCGATATGATCTGTCGTTAGTTTCGAAATGAGGTCTTGGATGCGTGCGGGGTTCGGTTTGTCAGTGTCAATTTCACAATTTGTATTAATGTTTTGCTCACAAGTATTGAAGAAATGAAAACAAGTAACATCATCTCCTAGCTTTTGGACCTGCGTGACCCTAGATCCTGGTTTGAGTTCTAATTGTACCGGTGTAGTCTGTAATGACAGTTTTTGGTATCGAGTAATAGAGAATCATTGTTAATTTGGTATTTGGTTTGAGGAAAGAAAGTCCGATAATCCCGTCTTCGATCAAAATAAAGTCTGAAGGTACAAGGAAGATATGATTTTTGTTGAAAAGGTTGAATTGAGTGACTCTGTCTAAATCGTGTCTGTCGTTGCCTAATAATATAGTCTGAGGTTTGGTTAGAGTCGTAGTGGTGGTTATACAGTGTTCTTTAATTAAGTTTACTCCTGATCCTGTGTCCAGTAGAAATTTTGCGGCGTTTCCATTGATTCTTCGTAATCGTACGTGTTGAAGTTCTCCGGGGTTATAGTTGACTCGGTAGGTAGATTGGTTTGATCTTCCTGTGGTATGAGCTCGGTGAGATTATTTACTCGAGATGGTAATTTTCCGAATTGGCGGTGTTGAAAATTTTGCAGTTGATAACATTGGTGGTGGCTAGGTTTCTTGCAATGTTCACACGTAGGTGGCCGCGGAACTGGTGCAGGTGGATGTAATCTTGGTGGAGGTGCTTTAGTAATTCTAGACGTTGGAGATATTGAAGGCGGACGTTACGTTGAGGTGTAAAGTTGCTTCTGGGCGTCATGAACTTGGGTCGATTTTCTTTCATCCATAATTCCACGTTGATTGCTCGTACTTGTGCTGCTGCTAAAGTTTTGGGGTCGCAGGCAAGCACTGTTTGACCAATTTCTCCTCGCAGATTGGCGATGTATATATGGAGAGCTTCTTCATCGGCTTCTTGTATGGCTATGCGGCGTGAAATCGCTCCTTTGTAGCGGCTTTGTACTGCGTATTGTAATTCGCTATGGCTTTGTCAGAAACGGTTTGAAAACGCTTGGACACCTTTTGTCTGTCTCTACAGCCATTTACGGTTATTGGTACGGAAACTTGAGTTCTGAGTGCCTCGAAGAGTTCGGAATAAGTGTCGATCTTGGTGTAACGTATGCTACGTTCGGCTTGATCGAGTATCTTTTCCGCGAGTATAAATTGCGAGAAGTAGTAAAGCAGGTTCAGAGCAGGAATTTTTAGCGAGTTGAACCTTTTTAATAAAATCTTCGACGCCCATGTCGTCTCTACCGTACAGTGGCTTGATAATGCGTATCATTTCGCAAGCTCTACTCACTGTGTTATCGGTTGCTGGTTCGGCGGGCATGTGGTGTCTGACTTCGGCTTCCTTGGGTAATTGTCGAGGTGCATGGCCTTCTTCCTCGTCAGATGACATTATTTCGGAAGTGCGTTGTTTGTGCTCTAAGTAGTTGGCTACGCCCATTTGTGTAGCAAACTTACGAATTTCTTTGAGTTGTTTGTCGAATGTTCCTTCCCGGGACGTCAGGTTACGGGTAAGAATCTCCATTCTCTTGTCTTGCTCTGCTTGTCGGGCTATTGTTTGCTCTTGACGTATCTGCATCTGCTCCAATCGCTCAAGTATAGCGAAGGTGTCTTGCACGTCTTGCAGTGAGGAATTTGTTCCTGATCGGCTCATTTTGTGCGTTGATCGACTTTACTTGAATGGTTTGTCGTTCGAAGAAGGGATAGGGTTTCGACAATTACGAAACGAATTGTTACCTGTGTTCCTTTGATCTGTAGCATCCAGTGCGGCTTGGCTCTCGTAGTCCCTGAGCCCTCTGTTCCGTAGAATAAGGTGGTCAGTTTAGTCGCACTTAAATAGCTTTTAATAGATCCGGTCGACAATTTGGCACGGAACTATCACCACGGTGACTTTAAGAATGTTAATACTTTAGAGTTAAACTCTAATATTTTAAATATAATACCGACGCGTACAATCACGTATGATTATAACGACGAACGGGCACGAACGAAAGTAGTAAACTTGGCAAGAAGGCGAACAAGAATGCTTTATTCATCGTTTGGTTTGTGGTATATATAACTTTACATTTGTTGGTTGTTTGGGTGGACCTTGACTGAACTTGGAGATATGGGCGATTGCTGACTCTTGAGCTTCTGAGTCAGTTTGGACCTTGGCTGGATTTGAATGATAGGACTATCTGCTGGTTTCTCGGTTTTATTCTTGAGTCACTAATGGACCTTGACTGAATTGGGCTGATAATGCCGTCTTCACACTAGCACGCCATTCTAATCCTCAGAGGATCTAATCCCCTAATATTCGATTGTGCAGGAGTGTGCAGTAGTTGCAGTATGTATTTAACATAAGTACGTGTTATTGGTAGATAAAACGTATTTACTCTGTCATTCGGAAATTTGGACTACTTACCTCAATTTTTTTTTTTCGTGTAATGAGAAAAATCTTCTCGGGAAAAAATTATAAGTATAATTGTTAATTTCATTCTGAAGTACAATTAATTATAATTAATTATTATAATTTTGTGGGATAACCAATTCTGGGAAAAGGTCCAGAACTTTCTCCAGTGCCCAACAATTGTAGTGAAGTGTCTTGAGTGGTGTAGCGAAAGTTAGGCCTGAGATCTGGGAATGTTTATTCTAGTCTTCCAGGTCTAGCACTTAAAATATTAAGGGTATGGTTGTGTTTTTGTGTGTGAGTGTTTATGAACGACGAATGTTTCGTGCAGATGAGGAATTGGACAGAGAATTGTAAGTCGCGAGAGCGAAAAGACAGAGAGTTGTGAGTCGCGAGAGCGAAAAGATAGTGAGTTGCAGCCGTAAGAGCGTTAAAGCTTAAATAAACTACTTAATATACCAAAATTCCTATAATTTGAACAAGATTGATGTACAATCTTTGCCAATGTATTCAACAAATAAAGGGAAAACTGAAATGACAAAAAATCCATAAATGTTTCATTAAATATTTGTAATAGAAATAGGAAATGTAAAACTGTACAAACATTATGTGCGATACAATATTGGTACCAAACTTCTTTATCGATACAATATTGGTACCAAAATACATATCTCACGAATTTCTTCACACGCAGTTTAACTGCCGCAATCAATTCATTTCGTCTAAGTATCTCCCTACTGTAAATTTTGCTGTTAAAGGGAATAAATGATTTGCCACAAAATAAATAGGAGTCTATAAATGTTAAGTTTGGTGATGTAGAAGAACTGAAGGCTGGTTCTTTCTTACTAATTTATTATTAATTTGTTCACATTGATCATATTTTTCACACAACTGTTTAAAGAAACATTTATTACGATACACGACATTTTAATTTTATTTTTATACATTTTTACTTATATTATTGTTAGATTATTTTTATTTATGTATTACTGTCATAGCAATAATCATATATAATAATTGAATAGCTCAGTAACGAGTTTGAGAAAGATAATCGTGGACGGTTAGTAGGCTGATAATGATTCTTCCTTGCCGTTTGAGCTTTTTGATCTTTTCGATGACTCACTTAACTCTTGAGGAGTACTATATGATTGAATAATTTACATATGTATATAATAGTACAATATAAAATATATATGATATATATGTATAGTAAGTATTATAATAATACTCTATTATATTATATTTATGTATTATAGAATTTCTATTTATTTACAATTTGAAATATTTCTTTTACTATATACATATATACAGTTGAATATACGTTATTTATGTATCATATTATAATTCTATATCAAATCACATTATGATAATTTTTTTTTTATTATTACTAATATATCTGCAACTAGCTTCATGGAGCTATCCAGCAGATTTGATAAATTTGAGGTGACTTGCGTGCGATAAACCCTTAAGTTTAGGCTCCTTAGCGTTGCCGCTAACAATGTATATTATGTCCTTTTTTAACTTAGTTTTGCAAGTCTGTTGGCTTGTTCCGTTTTAGTCTTCTGTGTTGTGATTTGTGATTTAAATTCTTGATAGATTCGTTGGGATGATTTAACAATCGATTCTTATGTGTTGTAGCGAATTTTTCTATCTGTTGTTTGATATTGAGTATACTTAGATTTTTATGCAGGGAATCTGTAGCAATATACCATGGAGCAGTAGCGATAGTTCTCAGGGCTTTATTATGGAACTATTGGATGATGTCTATGTTACTTTTCTTAGCACATCCCCAGAGTTGTATCTCATATATCCAAATTGAAATAATGGCGACCTTATACAGGAGTAGTTTATTGCTAATGTAAATTTCGATTTTCGTCCCAGGATCCAATACATAGTTTTCATTTTATAGTTAAGTTGCTTTCTCTTCTTTTTTATGTGGTCTTTCCATGTAAGTCTTTTATCCCTGTACAGACCAAGATATTTGATACAGTCATTTGTCTCAAGGTATTCGCTGTATAGATTGACTGCAGGACTACATTTAACATGCTTGGTAGTAAATGTGATGTGTGCTGATTTGTTTGCGTTGATTTCAATTTTCCACTTTTTGGCCCACTTTGCAGTCTTATCCAAAGCTTCCTGCAGGAATCATGACGCCTCAACAGGATTTTCATGTGAAGCCAAGAACGCGGTGTCGTCTGCGAATGTGGCCACGAGTACATTTTCGTTAACAGAAAGGTCTGCTGTATAAATTTGATATAATGTGGGACCTAAGACGCTAGCTTGAGGAACGCCCATAAATGTTAGCTAGATCTCTGAATATTTGCCGTTTTGGTTTACCTGGAAAACCCTTTCAGTTAAGCAGGATTTTAGTAGATCATAGCAGTATGGAAGATTTTGTTAAATTTTGTATAACAAGCCCATGTGCCGTATTCTATCAAAAGCTTGACTAATGTCAATAAATACGGCGGAGCATACTATGGTTTCTCAAAGCACTCCTCTATCACACTGACTATACGATGTGCTTGTTAAAGAGTAGTGTTGCTTACGAAATCCGAATTAATGTTGTGGGATTGTGCGTTTTTCTGTCAATATTGGTTTCAGTCTATTTAAAAGTCAAATAGTTTTGACAAGATTGGTAGCAGTAAGATAGGCCTATAGGAAGTCACTTCTGTGAATAGTTTGTCAGGCTTTTGAATGAGAATGATTGTCGCAAATTTCCATTAGATAGGAAAATACTTGACTCTTACTATCGCGTTGTATGTTTGTGTAATTGTTACGCCTTTTTTTGGCGTTTCTTTTAACATTTTAGCAGTGATAAAATCATTCCTAGGTGCTTTTTTATCGTTGAGTTTCTTTATTTTCTGTGCTATTTTTCTGGGACTGAAATATTTGATGGGTTTATAAAATTGCGAGGGAGCGTTAAAAAAGTTAGTAGTATCTCTCGTAGTTGTCAGGCATTGATATGTCATTAGGCCTAAATATTGTAGTTAAGTGTTTTGCAAATGTCTCGACTTTTTCTTGATCATTTCTGACTCATTGGTTGTTTTCTATTTTTATGGGAGGAGTATGGTTAGTTGGCCTTTTCAGCATTTCTGTGATTTTCCACAAAGAGTAGTTATCTTCTTGCCGCGGAGACAAACTTCGTAGGTACTCTTGAATACGCTCATTAGTAGTTTTGTCCAGCAGATTTGTAAGTTCTCTGGTTAGCTTGTTTAATTTCCTCTTATCATCAGGGTACCTAGACAGTTGCCATTTCTTCCTTGCTCTTTTCTGCAAGTTTGATTCTCACGAATAATGGATGGTTCATTGCTTGTTTATTTTCAGTTTTGGCTTCAGGAGTCCAATGATACGCTGCACCTTGTAGCATCTTAGTTAAAAGTTCTACCGCCTGATCTATGTTCGCAGCTTTTAATAGGATTTTCAGATCTATATCATCATTTATAAGTGCTTTATAGAGAAACCAGTCTGTTTTCGAATTTGCCCAGTACAGCCGTTTTTCGTTTTCTACAGTGAGCAACTGATCAAATGACAAGTCGAAACTTGAATTTACCTCAATCTGGCTTAGTGAAATACCTTTGGTTATAAAAAAGTCAAGTAGATCTGGTATTTCTCTGGGGTTGGTTGGCCAGTAAGTCGGTTCGCCTGTGCTGATGTGATTATATCCTCTTAATATCATTGTTTTATGGAGTTCTTTGCGAGTTCTTTGCCTTTTGGATTGCTGAGTCTTGAACTCCATTGAGGGTGCTTTGCGTTATAGTCTCCACCTGAGATAAATTTCACACCTAGTAAGAATTTATCAAATTTATCTTTACTTACTGCATGTCTAGGTGGACAGTAGAATGATGGACACTAGATGAACAGTAGATTTCGACACTAGTTGACTGTAGAAAAACTTCTTCGAATTTTATTGATTCGGCGTGTAATATTTTTTCATTGATAATAATAGCAGTTCCTCCGTGAACAGTTCCGTCTGGATGACTAGTATTATGTTTTGTACTTGTAAATATTGAAATAGCTTCTGTCAGTAAAATGAGTTTCAGAAATTAGGAGAATTTATTTTATTTACATTTAGAAATAATTCTTTCATTTAGAATATTTCCCGTTTGCGTTGCTGCAAACCATTTGCATTCCATAAGACTATTCTCTTGTTAAGCATTGTTATTTTCTGTTAATTAAAGCGATAAGTAGATATAGTATAATCATGCTATTCTGGTCCTTTAATTGTTTAAAAAGAGACTCGAATTTTTGAAGGAGTTGGTTTAACATTGTGTTAGTAGCGTCATTACGATTATTTTGGATTGTGTTACCTTTTGTAGGTTGAGCGTAACTTATATTTTCACGTATACTATAATTTCTATTTACTGCTGTATTTTAATCTGGCTTACTTTTTACTTTCTGCAATTCTTGATACACGCTGAATCCTTTATATTTTGCGGGATGCGGACCGCCACACGACACACATTTTGCAGGAATGTTTTTCTCTTTTCTCAAGTATTTGTGCGATGATTTCCGGCACATTTCACGCAGTTAAATGGTTTAGTGCAATACCCCTTGGTATATCCATATTTTTGACAGCGATGACACTGATGTATTTCTTTTTATGCAGTGGTACGACTTCTATTATGGTGTTAAGAAGATGTTTTAATTCATAGATTTCTTTGTTTTTCTGGTGTCTGGTGTCTGGTCCACAAAAAATAAGGGAAGTGGCTCTTTTAGCGAATATTAGTGGCGTTTCTGATTTCAAAACCCTTTTTTTTCCAATTCATCTTTAATATCCGTTGTTGACATTGAAGTATGTAGATTTTTAATAACAACTCTGTAAGACCTTTCCTCTGTAAGACCCTCCTGACGAAGATTATACATTTTATAATAATTATAAATATATTTAATATTGTTATTAATTATATACATACATATTCTACAGTCTATAATTAAAATTATGTTTTATAAAAACGAATTTTTCATAGAAAGAATACAATTTCATTATCGTAGGAGCTGGATCAGCTGGATGTGTTCTTGCAAACAGGTTAAACGAAGTAAAACATTGAAAGGTACTTGTTATGAAATATTTTAAATCGTTATTAAACTACGAATATTTATAGATATTTAAGTTTTTAGTTATTTGAAGAATATTTAAGTTTAAAAATATGCAATAGTTGAAGGAAACAAAAGTTAAGTAGGAAATATGGTTTCAAGCTTATAAATTTGTATTCACCATTGTTGTTTGATGATATTTTGTCATTTAACGGAAAAACTTAGTTTGGTTAATGATTAGAAACGATGTACGTATATTTCTTGTCATTGGTTGGAATTACTCGTTGAAGAAAGCAAAAACCTGGCGATATTTGTTCAAGATCTTGAGAGAGTATCAATTAGCTATCTCTAAGTGCTTGTTTGGCAGTCTGGTATTTGTTTTCAGTGGAATATTGGTAACATCGTATTTGCCAATGTTGCTGATGAGTGGGTTGTGATGGTTTGGGTGATATGCTGTTGTTAACGAGTTATTGATGTATTTCTGGATAGTTGGGATATTTGCAATGGCCTGCCATTTTCTAATTAGAGTGTCGTATAGCTTATTAAATATGATATGGAAAAATTTATTTTGTATCTTTTGTATTTTATTTATGTACGTTTTTGCAGCAGCTGTCCAAATTTGATGCCCATAGATAATGACGGGCCTGATACATGTTTTGTAAAAATTGAATTCCTTATTTTTCTTCAATTTTCTATTTCTGGAGATGAGAAGATAATGTCTATGAAACATGGAATAGTCTAAACTGGTTCTCTTTTTTTTTCAGGAGCCCAAGTAATTTTAGAGTTGGGGATAATTCTTAGATATTTAACTATGGGAGACCAGGGGATTTAGAGATATGTTTTTTTTTCATTGAGATAATAATAGCTTGTGTCTTGATTGGGTTTATTGTTAATTTCTAGTTTTTGAAGTAGTCTTGTAGACTGTCAAGATGATTTTAGATCTATGAGGTTGCATTTTCTGGGTTCCATGAAGAAGCGTATATTGCAGCATGGTCTGTATAAATAGTAATATATTCTAGGCACTAGGAACGTCATTTATGTATAGGATAATGAGAAGAGCGCCAAGAATGTATCCTTGTGGAACACCGGCTGTGACGTTTTTTATTGTTGAGTTGGTACCGTTGATGGAGACGTAGAAGTTCCTGTTATGGAAGTAGCAGATTATTATGTTGATGAGTGGAAAAGGAGTGTTTCTTGCTTGTAATTTGATTAGTAGGGCACTATGCCATACGAATGCTTTTTCGGGGTCTAATAATATGAGTTAAATTAATCTGTTCTTATTTCTTTCTATTATGATGCGTTCCGTGACTCGCTGTAACTGGTGTATGCAGGAATGATTTTGAGTAAAATCGAACTGTTGTGGAATTAGTGTTTCGGATTTCTTTATGTAGGTGAGAAGGTGTTCATTTAGGTTTCTGTGGTGTGGCATTCGTGCAGTATGTCTGTTATTGTTAATGGATGGTTATTGCAATGAGTGCAGGTGGGTGATGTAGTTTTTTTGATTTTGTGTTCATGTGTTAGCCCAGTATGACCGGTTCTTAGAAGTGTGGTAATTATTCCTTCTTTCCTGTTGTTAAATTTCGGTGTTTGCTGGTAAAAGTCTTGGATACTTTTGTGTAGTTGGGTGCTTTTAGTTGTTTTCCATGTATTGTTCCATTCATTTTTTGTTACTTCTTTGCAATGGATTATTTGGTCGTCGCAGGGGATTGGAAGATGGTTGTCGTTGTTGGTAAGTGAGGGGCTTCTTTCGCTGCTGCGTCGGCTTTTTCGTTTCCTTCGGTTCCTTGGTGAGCTGGAATCCAGATGACTGTGGCGTTTGTGTTAGGTTGGTTGTGGTTTAGTTCTTGGATGGTGGATATTAGATGGTTTTCTTGATCATATGATTTCGTTAGAGATTTTGTAACGCTCATGGAGTCGGTGTATATGACGATCTGGGCTTCGTTATTTGAGTGTGCATATTTAATGGCTTCCAGGATGGCGTAAGTTTCGGCTATGAAGATGGATGATGAAGGAGATTTTGTGTTTTTTTTGGCTTTTTCTGTGATGATGGCCTATCCTGCTCCAGCGTCCGTTTTTGACCCATCAGTGTAGATCTTGCTGTGTTGGGTGTAGTTGTTATTTAGTTCTAGGAATCGAGTCTTGTGGTCAATTGAACTGAGGATTCTTTTGGGAAGTTCGGCAAGACTGGTGTTTGTTGGGAATGTTTTTATTAACCATGGGGGGATTTGTGGTGGTTTACGTTCAATGGTGGGGTGGATTTTGAAAGTGGTGGATTGAAGGATTTTGTTAAGTCTGATATGGAAAGGAGAGGGAATTTTGGGTTTATTGATGTAGAAAGCATTGAATCTATTGGAGAGGATGTTGTTGTGGGAAGGGTGGAGTGGATGAGACTTTTAGTGCGTATTTGAGAGTTAGGAACATTTTCCACTGGATTCAAGTGCCATTTCTTTGGCTTCGAATAGTAGGCTTTTGTTTATAGGGCATGTTCGGTATGCACCTGTGGCTAGTCGAAGAGCTGAGTGGAAGATTGGATCTATTATTTTTTTGATGGAGCTTTTGGCTGAGTTGTAAACGATAGAGCCGTAGTCTAGTTTGGATCTGATTAATGCTCTGTATGTTACTAGGAGAGTGTCTTTATCCGCTCCCCAGTTATTATTGGAAAGGGTTTTAATTATGTTAAGTCTTTTTATGCAGGACTCTTTTAAGGTTTTTAGGTGTGGCGCCCAAGATAATTTTTTGTCGAAAATAAGGCCTAGTATTTTGATGGTGTCAGTAAACTATATTTTAAGATTGCTCAGATATAGTTTAGGCGGGGGATTGGGTTTTCCTAGTGAATAGGATGCCTTGGGTTTTTTTGGCAGAAAATTTTAAGCCCGTTGTTTTTGACCAATCTTGAAGGGTAGTGATGGCTGTTTGTAAATATTCGTTGATGGAGTTCATATTTTTTCCGCTACATGTGATTGTTATGTCGTCCGCAAATAACTGAGTTTTTATTGGTGGCTTGAAGTTGGTGGTGATGTCGTTGATTCCAATTAAAAATAGTGTCGTGCTCATTACTGATCCTTGTGGAACTCCGTTTTTGATTATAACTGGATGTGACAGAGATCCATTTGCTCTGACTTGGATTGATCTATTGGATAGGAAGTTGGTTATGAAGGATAGTATATTGCCATATTCTTTTAGCTCAATGAGGGCGTTAATAATTTTGGTTCTCGAGATTGTATCCAAGGCTTTTTCGATATCGAGGCATATGGCGGCTATGTATTCTTCATTGAGGAAAGCGTCGCAGATATTTGTTTCCAAGTTCGTTAGGACGTCTATGGTTGAACGGTAGTGTCGGAAACCGTATTGATTTGAGTTAAGAAGTTTTTTTGTTTCGAGATACCATCTAAGCCTACGGTTTACGATTTTTTCTAGTAGTTTGCACATGGTATTTGTTAATGCAATTGGACGATAGCTGTTGGGGCTTTGTTTGCATTTGTTTGGTTTAGGAATTGGAACTACAATTGCTTTTTGCCAATTTCCGGGAAAAACTTTATGGATCCATATACAGTTGAAGATTTTTAACAGGTAATTTATTTCTGGTTTTGGGAGCATTTTTAGCAGTAAGTTGGGGATATTATCTGGTCCTGGGGCGGAGTTTTTTGTTGAAGCAAGGGTAGAATTTATTTCTTTGAGTGTCAACGGTGAGTTTAGTAATGAGTTGTTATCGTTGTGAATCAGATCATGGTGTATAGTGTTGTAGATTATTGTAGGATGTGGTGAGTTTATGTTATTTGAATTTTCTTGGAATTTTTTAGCTAATGTGTTAGCAATGTCATGGGCTTAAGTTACGATTTGACCATCATCAGATTCCAAGAATTGGATCTCGTAGAGAGTTTGGATGCATTTGACTTTTTTCCATACTGCAGATGTTGGTGTTTGTTGATTTATTGATGTTATTTAGTTTCTCCATGATCGTTTTTTATTTTCTTTAATTATTCTGCGGAAGTTAGCACGTTTCCTTTTGCACTCGATTAAGTTTCCGTTTGTGGGATGTTTTTTTTCTCTATTGAAAGCGGGATGATTCTCTTGCATGGCAATATTACATTCTTGGTTCCACCACGGTACCGTTCTTTTCCTGATTTTTAGTCTAGGAATTCCAAAGGATTTGTCTGCGGCTGAGGTTATGATTCGTTGAAAATTGTTGATTGTTTCGTTAATCCGGGCTGGGTCGAATTCAGGTTCTGTTTCTTTCTCGGTGAGTTGAAGCATTATGTTTTCCAGCCAGTTTGTTTTTCTTATATGCTATTTTGGTTGGAGGTAGTTTTGAGTTGTTGTGCTATTGTCTCTATAGGTGATTTTTATGAGAAAGTGATCACTGTCATATAGTTCTTTTAAAATATCCCATTTTAGGTGTTGAACTATCTGTGGACTGGAAAAGGTTAAATCTATTGCACATGTTTTGCCGTTTCTAGTGCTGAAGTGCGTTGGAGAACCTGTGTTCAGTAAGATTAAATCCTGGTTGTAAGATTAAATCCTGGTAAAGCAGATTTTCGATTGTCTTTCCTCTTCTGTCAGTTTTGGTCGATCCCCAGAGAGTGTGATGGTTGTTAAAGTCTCCGGACAGAATCAGTGGAGCTGGAAGTTCAACTATTATATCTTCAAGGTCTTGTAACTGAAGAGGGAAGCTATTAGGAATGTAGATATTGCAGATATGGATTCTTTTTGGAAATGAAATAGATATTGCAACAGCTTCTAAGTTTGAATTTAATGGGATTTCAGTAGAATCATATTTGTCCGAAATTATAATGCCCACTCCTTCGCTGGCGTGGTTTTCGTTTACCCGGTTTTTAACGAAGGTGTTGAAGTGTTTTAGTATAGGCTGGTAATTTTTTTTGAAATTCGTTTCTTGAAGACAGATATTATCAGGCTTAAATTATTTATGAGAATTTGGAATTTTTCGTAATGGGTATAGTAACCGTTTATATTCCACTGTATTATTGTGTTCACAATGTTTCATATTTGGTAGGGCTTTGAATTTGGATTTGCTGTGATTACGGCTCTCATGAAAATTCGATGTCGGATTCAGATAAGCAGCTAAATAACGATTCAGGTGTGTCAGTCGATTTGGAGAGCTTTTTGCAGAGTCGATGTATTCTGTTTTTTATGCTTCTTTCGTTTAGATGGGGGGAGATTTCTTCAAGAGTTTGAACAAGGGTCGGAATGTGATCGGTGTAGTTTCTTGCGATTTGCAATGGGTGTGCTGATCCGAAGGTGTCTTGGAGGAGGCTCTTGATCTGGGAATAATTTAGCTGGGAGTGTGAAGGATTTTTTTTATTTATTATTTCTTTTGCTGGGGCTAACATTTCCTCTAGTTTGGTGGAATCGAAAACTGGAGATTGGCGAGGAAGTGGTTTTAGTTTGGTTATTGTAATTTTTTTTTATGTGGATTGATTGGTGGGGGCACGAAGTCTGTGTCGTTTAAGTTACCATAGTCCGATTTGTCGTCAGTTGAAGATTGTGACAGTGGTCTTTTGGAACTGAAGGGGATTTGTGGTTGTTCTGTAGGTATTTTATTCGTTGCTTGTTTGGGATTGTCGATGTTTGTCTTGGTAGTGATGGGAATCTTCTTAACCAGCAGTTTGGAGGACTGAGTTGGTGTGAGGATCGTTGTATTTGTATTTGGGATTATCATATCGGTTATGTCTGAATTTTCGGTTAGCGGGCAATCTTTCGCTAAGTGACCTTCTTGTTTACATCGGAAGCAAAAAAGGCTGTCGATGGAGGTGAAAATACGGTACGATGTATCCTCAAATGTTATTATAAGGAAGGTGGATGGGATTTTTCGAATGTCATTGGGGTCACTGTATGCTTGTCTTCTGAAACTGAGGATGTGGGCGTATTCCGGATCGGTCATTCCTGCTTTCAGAGTTGTTATTCTGGAGCATAGCTTGACGTTGCTTCTTTAGAAAATTTTTTCAAATTCTGAGTTGAATATAATCGGGGCGACTTTTGATCGAATTATTCTTTTGGCCGAAGTTAAGTCTTAAGTTTAGTGTATTGTTGTTGACTGTTATTGTTTTATGTAGATTTGTTAGATGTACTACAGTTTCTTTTTTATCCAGATATGCGCAAATTCAATTGTTTGAAATTTTGTAGAGGTATCTTATTGATTTGGGGCCGATTAGTTTCCCTATTGCAAGGGCATTGTCTTGGAGGCTTGTGTCCTCTATTGCGTTGATGATGATAGCTTGATCTTTTGTAGATGATGCGTCGAGTTGTGCTGCGTGGGAGCATGATTTAATGGAGTTGTTTCTTTCAGTTTGGTTGGAAAATTGGGAACCCCTGTACTGAGAGGTCCCCGCAAGTTGGTGTTGGTTAGTCGGTGTATTCATTCGTGTAGTATTCCTTTGCGATGATGTACGAGATTGGTGTTTGTTTTCACTAACACTAACACTATAATAATGTGGATTGGAACTCGTAAGCGAGACTGTATCGGACGTCCGTACGGTACGACGGTTAAACCGAGACTGGAAAAAATCTTTATTTCTCGAAAAGGAGATGTTTTGAATATTTTGGTCACAATAGTATGATCCTATTATTTCCTTAGTTACAATAGAATATTATATCAAGTAATAGAAAAATTTCCTATTCTCTGAAACTTATATAAAGTTATTATTTATAATGTGCAATATATTTGATGTAAAATATATTTAAATTATATGTATATATATATATATATATAGAGAGAGAGAGAGAGAATATACATATAGAATGAATCTCATATAAAGAGTAATAAAATAACACTTAGTGATTAATTAAAAGTTAAAAAATTATCAAATACCAATAATTAAAAATTATTTTGCGTACTTACAGAATATAAAAGAATTTCTGACTTTCGTAGAATATGCATTGTATTGTATGGTATGCATTAATAACGAACGCTGTAATATATATAAAAACAATAAAGTTCATAATCATGGCAAAGCTATGTCCATGGGATATCGTCCTGGAAATCTGGATAGAATATACTATAAACGTAATAAAATACACTGTTGAGAATGCAACTCTGACAATTTCTAAAATGAAATACAATAGTTTGCAGTTTTTATATTTGAAGCAAGTATGTCAATACAGATGTATTATAATATTATTAAATTTTGCGTAGAAAGATTTCTCTAACATATATTTCATTATATGTCAGAGACGACTCCAATTAAGATTCAAAAATTTGTTGTTATTTTATCATTTACATTGTATCAAGAAACCTTCCAATTTCAATCGTTATAAATCTTAAATTAGTCGTCGCTTTAAATCTCGAATCTTACATTTTGTCCAAATAATTGCATAATTAGTAGCCTTAATCTTTGTTTAGCTAGTTGAAACAATTAATAGCTTTCCAGATTAAAAATCGTGAGATTTTTGTATGCGATGTTTCCATTACGGTAATATTACTTACGTTGAACATGGTCGCTGCGTAATATATTGACCATGTTACAAATGTGAATAGGCAGGAGAATGAAAAATTGTGTTTGAGATACTTAATCCACCTTCGAGAAAGAATGAATTAATATAATATAAGCATGTCTACGCAATATGATGAGTTTAATTTTGTATTAATGTAGAAAAGCTTAGGAAAACATTTAAAATATTTAAGTTCAAAGACAGCAAGTATTCGCAAAAATAAACTTTGCATAAATATTGGCATATTAGCACTTAACTGAGAAGATACTGACTTTCTTATTAAGTTATAAATTTCCATTGAATTTATTATTTTGTTGCGTATAATGATATCCTTATTGGAAATAGCCATTTCTATCGAATTTCCATCCACGGTATTTTTCATTTGGTAACTAATAAGTAATTATAAGTAATTGTAAAAAAATTCGTAATATTCAATCGTTATTTGTGTAGAATCAAAACTATACTCACACAGCAATTTTGCATAATCCACGTAAAGTAGTCAATAAAAAGAAAATGTCATGACAATGAAAAACTGTCACAATCAAAATATTTGTAATGTTCGTCAAAATGACAATCAAATAATAATTTAGATTTTGCGAAAAGTATCATTGAAATAGATGGTAAATAACAGAAAGTTTTGTTTGTAGATATTAAAATCTTGAAAATGCGATGTGGAAGAAACTGCGAATAATAACGAAAAAAGTTGTGCAAGTCATAACTGCAATGTATCTTAAATGTAAAATATTATCATTACACGTTTACTCGCCGCCTTATGCGAAGATTAATTTACTTCTTACTTAAATAAATATTTAAATATTGATTTCCAATCGCTACACATGTTTTAAGTATTTTCAATTCTTCTTTGTCTTGTATATGATTCCAATCACGTTTGATATCTTTTAACCATTCCTTTGTCTTGAAACATCCAGAAATAGTGTTGCAATAGCATGTGACACGATATTACAATGACTAATAAAAATTAACTAAACCCTCGCAACTTACGTTTACAGATTTCACAAGTAACAAACTATACGTTATATTTATATTTGCTACTAAAACTGTAATGCTTGTTTGGAATGAAAACAATTGAGAGGTGCAAATGTTGTTTTCTATGAGAGGAAACTGCAACGATTGATAACATAAATGTAAATAAAAGATTAATTTTTTCGCAAGTAATGTATTGATATATCAGAAAACCGGTTAAATAATTCGTACGAATTAAATATGCTTACCACGACAAATATTGACCCGAGAAAAAGTATCAAATATATGATCGTAGTATGCACCAGTCTTAACTGCATTGGTTTGTACGATGTCAGTTCCATCGCGAAGAAGAAGAATTTCAGGAGTCTATAGTACCTGTAGCCAATGTCCATTCTCTTCGACTGTCGGGAAATGTCTGATCGCGGTCATGGTTTTACACGTTTCGCAGAAAATAAAAAAGAGGGACAAAAATATTGACACCGTCGCGTGACACAACTTGTGAATAACGCATGAGGGGAAATGACTGTTCATTGATGCGTGTGAATAATGTATATGTTTCCAAGAAGAAACGTTACTTTTATTCTTTCTATTCCTGTTTTCCTGCAATTTTTGCACAATTGTGCTGAATTTTAAGAAAAAATTGTCTCCATAGCATAGGAGAAAGTGTCAATCAAACCCAGGTGTTTTCTCGCATTTCCAAGCTTTACGGCAACGTATATTGCAACATGAAAATTACAGGTTACGAAAAGAAGAGTCAGTTCCTTATTGTCGTTTGAGAAGTGAAGTCAGAATTTCTCTTAGGGCTATTGCTCTGTTAAGTATTTTATTTTTTATTCGCGTTTTGGATTAAGAACGTTCTTCTCGAGCTGTGCAATATTTGTGCTATACATAATAGGCATCGTAACGTCTTTCATAAATCTCACGAAGTAATACATTTTGTGAAAACTTTTTGCAGAAAGTGCTATTTTTTTTTTAACTTACTGCTTTTTACTATGATAGAATATTTTTATCCTGTTCTGGATTTCAATGACGGGGACCATTGCCAAAATAACATATCTAGAATAATATTATCATGGATAACGAATTAAGAACATCGTTGAAATATTGTACAATCAATATTGTTGCTGGAATAAAAAAAAATATACTGGTATGTATCTAGCTGCTTAAAGTTTGCATTGTTTGAATGTTGAATACACGTGCTGATTAATTTTATCATGCTCTTCAATATTACATTTATTTTGATACAACGAATCTTTCAATTTCTTGTATTTTTATCTTCTAATATTCTTAGTGAGTCCATTGTTACTTTGAATAAGAAAATCTGTGAATTATACTATATCTTTGATATATGTATAAAAGATATGATACGTAATTGTAAAAAATATACTCAAATAGCATCAACAGTGACATGACAAACTGATTTTTATGAAATAATATCGATTGACATGAATCTATTTTTGACAATGTACTATGTTCCCTCGATATTATTTTCGGTCGTATTTATTCGCAATTATAATAATTAATTGTAACAAGCGTGTGAAATTAATAATATAAATCAATATACTTTTTCGTCAAAGAATAATCATAGGTGGAATAAACCGGTACTTTCCGATGAAATAAATACTACGAAATCAACTTTTCCGACTACGATGCAGAAACAAAATCTACACACTGTAACTCCCATTAATATTGAAATTGTCATAATTTTTTTAAAATTATCATATAATAATAAACTTTAAACTCATTTAAAATTCTGAAGACTCTAGTGTTAAAATGTGTACATTTTTCATTTTATTTTACAACATTTTTAGATTATGTAGCAAATTGCAAAGTGGAAGATGCTTTGAATGTGCTACAGATTATTATAGTACGTGAATACATTGAAAATTTTTTTTTTATGATTAAATATACAGCGACACTTCGAAAACATACTGTATGTTCTTTTATTTTCAATTTATTTAACTTTGAATTTTAGACGATTGTTGAAATGTTACGAGTTTTTGAATTTTTATCCTGTTATCTACTTCATATTTAGGTTAGTAAAATAATGATGAAAGATCATACATCAAGTTTTCTGAGGTTATTACAAAAGGGGACATGTCAATCTTCAAATTTATTGTAGATTCAATCATAAATGAAATTTTTCGATACTTCTGCGTACTGTAACAATTTATAGCATTTTCAAAATGAGAAATATCTTCATTTGTCCACTCGTTACGTAATGTAAAAATATTTTACGTTAAAATTAAAGAGGCATATTGAAAATGGAAGCTACAAGTTTTAAAATAAGCTCAGATTTACTATTGTATTAATATTTATTTTTAGAGAATTACTGTTTTAATATTTCTGTTTGTTTAGTTTAATATTCGATAATTAATAATTTTTACGATTTTCTGCTACTTCTGAGTTTAATATAATTATTATAGAATTAATATAGAATTAATATAAATACAGAGGTTTGCTTAAAAAGAAGTCCATTGTGTGGGGAGGGAAATAACCCATTCGACATAATTTACTTATTATTATCATTCCTATTGTCGTTGAGAATGGGACACTGCCAAATTATATGGTTGAGATCTTGAACTATACTGCCACACTGACATTTTGTGTCAAGAGTTAAGTCAATTTTGAAGAGGGAAGCAGCTAATTGCATGTGATCTGCTCGGAGTCTGTTCGTTGAACAAATAAAGTCTCTAGGGAGTTTTCTACGTGAAAACCATGGTTTAGCAGAAGGATGGTAATAGCTTTGAAAAATTTTGAGCCCTTAAATTCAAATTCCGAAATAATCTATCGTTCTGTGTCAGTTTTAGCCTGCTTTTTAAAGCTATGGGAAAAATCAGGGAATGGAACAATTATATCTGACGAAACATTAGTATAACGCTTTTTCGTTAAAAGTTATTCCAATATGAAAGGGGATCCTTTAAAAATATTGATTCTTATTGGCTAAAGAGTAGAGGTTTATAAGTCTTCGAATATCGAAAAATGGGATAGTTTTGATTGTGACTGAGATCTTAATTAAGGCTTATAGGACTGAAAAATTGTGTGAATATATAAAAACATTGTCATGAGAGGACTCAGGGGCTACTCTAATAGCATTTATTAATGCAATATATTCAGCTGAGAAATAGTGCTAGCTATGTAAGTGCAACATTGAGAAAGTATTTAAGTCCGGTGAGTAGCAGGCTGCTCCTACTCTACCAGACTCCTCATCCTTACTGTCATCGGTAAAAAAGGAGATGGAGTTAGGGGGTCTATTACATAAGTGAGCAAGGAACAAGGAGTTAGTGTCCGCAGCATTGTTGAGAAGATAACCCAGTTCGGTTTCAAGGGATATTGTTGTAAAGAGTAAATTATATTCATATGAAAAGTATATTCATAAGAATAGTTTTTTTCCGTTTTAAGCAATTGTCTTTCATGTACCAAAGTATCGATTTGACCAAGAAGAATGTTGTGGGATTTAAGCACTAGATCATTTCAAATAGGGGAGCTGTGAAGTCGGTTAACCCAGTTATACAAAGTTGTTTCACTGCTAGAGAGATTTTTCATTATAAATCGGTTACATAGATATTTGGTTTTGTGCTGCAGCATGCACAATCTGGACTTGCCTAATATAATATTGGTGGGAGTGCTACTGCGGTATCCTAAAGCGATTCTTAGAGCTGCGTATAATGCTCTCCAACTTTAACATTAGGTTTTTAGTTTTAGAGGCGTAAACAAAGAAACTGTAATTGACATGAGAACGAATGAGGCTTTTGTATAAAGAAATGAGTGTGAAAGGTTCAGCTCCCCATTTTATGCCACTAATAAATTTAAGAATGTTTAGTCTTTTTGAACAGTTATTGCGGACATAATCAATGTGTACATTGAATTTAAGCTGGTAGTCGAAAAATATTCCTAAAAATTGAACATGGTCACTAAATCTGATGGAATGATTATCAACTTTAATCGAGATGGTCGGACCCTTTTTTGGTTGAAGTGAATAAGGATAGTCTTTTTAGGTGCTGTAGTTAAACCAAGATGGTCGAGATTACGGAGTACTTAAGGTGGTAATGTTTTTTCTAAACTTCTTCCACTTTTGCTAGGTATTGTGACTGGACACTACATAGCTATATCATCCGCGAACTATGAAATTTGGAAAGAAGGATTTAGGCCGACTGTAATATCATTGACGTAAATAGGATAGAGGAGAGGACTCAGCACTTCAGCTTGAGGCAAGCCCTCAAATACTTTTCATGTGAAAGTGTAGGAGTCGCTGACGACAAACGTGACATTACGTTCGTGCCTTAGAAAGCTTACGAGATGAGGGCATCCCATAGCATTGAGTTTTTTCATTAGAATATCACTATTAACATTGCAAACGCTTCCTTGACATCAGAAAAGCAAGTCAGTACGCTTCTGCCCATTGAAAAGGCCTCCTCCACGGACATAGCAGTGCAAGGTTGTCAGAGCCAGATATTTCTGCTCGAAAACCAGCCTGAGAAGAGGAGAAAAGGTCAACAAATTTCTAGCCACCATTGAAGCCTTGACTTAATCATTTTTTCCAATTACAAAGACAAGATGTTATCGAGATGGATCGGACTCCATTACCATCCTTCTTATTAATGAAAAACGTAAGAAATTTCTTCCATCCTGGAGGATATATACTAAGTGAATAGATCTCCTTCAGCAAATCAAGTAGTATCAGTTTGGTTGAAAGGGGCAGATTGACAATTAGAATGTATTCAATTCTGTCAGGGCCTGGAGAAGTCTTGAGGCTACAACTATTAATGGCCGGAGTAAATTCATGAAGGCCAAAAGGCGAACTGAGAAATTAGTTATTTTCATTAGCGTATAATTCTGGAAAAGTGAAAGTTGACTTACTGGGAACCTAAGGAGGAATGAGTTTGTAAATTGCATCTTCAATTTTAATTAATCAGTCTGAGTAGTCTTCATTGAATTTAACAGTAGCCCATTTACTTTTTAGGATCCTGCATTTTTTCCAGACATATGTCACATCTGTTTCAAAGTTAATGCTTTCTGCGAATTTTCTGACGTTCTCAACTTTACATTTTTTATATACTTCATATACTTTCTCGCAGAAGATATCCGTTTCTTATATTCTATAAAATCGGCGTGAGTATCTCCATTTTTTATGTGTAGCTTTTCTAAGATGTATGACATATACACTCGTCATTCCATCATGGAACTAGGTTTCTGTGCTGTCTGACATTAGCGGTTTTCGGAGAAAGAGTACAGTTTGAAATAGTTTCCGTTACAACATATAAAGTAAGAAAAATTGTATTTGCTGATGGTATCGAGTGAATCGAATGAAGGGATAGAAATTTCGAATGTGATTGTTTCATCAAGGTTTGGCATTGGATCCAGTTAGTTTTTTAGGAGGTAAATCCCCGTTGCTTTTGGATGTAAGGTATTTTATCGACTCAAGAATACTGAATTTAATTAAATCATAAGTGGCTGGTGAGCAGAGAACTAGATCTATATTAGATAAACTATTTCGGTTAAAGTCAATGTGGGTACGTATGTTTGGATGAATTAGAATTAAATCAGAGTCGTTTATCGAGTTTAGGAGTTTGATTCCGTAGGTATCTATATTGGAGCAATTACATGAAGTGTGATGGGAATTGAAATCGAAGATGAGACTGGGATCATGCATACTTAGAGAGGAAAAAAGCAGATTCCATTCTATCCGTGAGACAGAGCGTCCAGGAACCCTGTAGTAGGCAGCTAAGTTTAAGGTGGAATTTAAGTAATGTATTTTGAGATTGTCCTGTTTCCAGATTGTTCATAATACCACGCAGATCTTGGATGGGTGTAAATTTTAGACTTTTTCTTACTTTTTCTTTAAAATATAATACCACCACCAGGACTGTGAGTTCTGTCAATTCTGTATGTGTGAAAACTGGAGAGATCAAATTTTTTATGATTTTTATGGTTAGTTTCTACGCCTACAAATACATCGAATACTTCTAAGCGTTTTTGTAGTTCCTCTCTACAACTGCAAATTCCTCTACAGTTCCAGTATAGCAACTTCAGTCCAATACTAGATCAGACCTGACGGCAATTTAAACTCATAGAAAAGGTAATTAGGAGTGGACTGATAGATTGATCGAAGCGTCCTCTGATGACATGGAGAAGTCCGAGTCTAAATCCTGCGATGAGAAAGACCGTCTCCATAGTCCTCATCTTCTGTCCATTTGCCATTTCAAGTTTTTTAATAATACGTGAAGTTCTATTTTTAATCGATCTGTTTGTCAAGCTGGGCTAGATTTCACGCAGCATTTTGATTAGCGAAGTAAGGTCACTTGTGTAGGATTGTGCCAACTGAACAATGTCCGGATTGCCTTTGGCTTTAATTAGCAGTTCTTTGTACTGTTCGAATTTTATAATATTGTAAGAATCCCGGACGAGTCACCAATTTTAGATATCCCGGACGAGATCCCAATTTATAGGAATTTTATTAAATGTTTGTTTGTTTGGAATTGAATAAGTAAGATTGGTTTATTAATATTAAATAATGAATAACGATGTACACTGAGTTCTTAATTCTCGCAACTCTCGATACACTCTGTTCTCTTTCTCGCAACTCTCGATACACTCTGTTCTCTTTTAAGTCTCAACTTCTCGACACTCGCTCTCTGACTTCTCGATACTCACTCTCTTTCTTCTGCAAAAATTCATCACTCGTACACAGATACACACATACACGCAAACGCATCCATACTCTTAGTCTTAGATGTTAGACCTGAGAGGCTGGCCATAAACAGTCTCAAGACCCAGGCCTAACTTTCTTTATTGTTTAGGTTATACGACTCGGGACATCTGCAGTCGAGCACCAGGGAAAGTTTTAGTCCCTTTCCCAGAACTGCCTATCCCACAATATATATATTCGGATTTTTAATAAAAATCTGTTTAACCAGTTTAAGTGCCAAATCAATGGTTTCTGAGTCAACCTGATCAATCTTAGTTCCATCTTTCTTCTACTTCTTGAGCGGATTGATAGGTCACCTTGTAGGAGCCAGGGGTCTCCCTGTTTGAGGGGCAGTTTGCATCCATCGTGGTGGGGATTACATTTTTATCCATTGTCGTGGGGCCAGCAGGCGAAGAACTACTATTAGAGATTGTAGAGAATGGTCTCTTATTGGAGATTTTGTTTCGGATGGGGCCCTTATGCTCCTCATTTAGAGACTGTTGCTTTTCAGTAATCAATGGAGGAAATGATTCCGCCTTGATGATATCTCTCACTTGGCTAGTTAATGAAGAGCTCTTAATTTCTTGCTGCAGTTTATTATTAGATTTGGGACAGATGTCCTTCCCCTTTCTCTTTGGAAACACTTTAAGTTGCCCGTTGAAGATGAAGATCCAGCAAGAGGTATTTGTCATAGTTTACTTTTCGACTCTCGGAAGTTTGTTTACATCGTCCGGAAGAATGTATACCTGCCTGCGAAAGCTGAGTATATGTGTGAATCCTGCTTTTATGAAGAAGATAGGAGAAACGGTTCTAATTCCCATTTGCTTGAATACATTTAGTATAACGTTGTGAGGAATAATAGGACAGACGTTAGGGAGAATAATTCGCTTGGTTTTCATAATTAGCGGTCTTACAGAAATCAATGGGTCTTTTATGAGTATGTTTCAATTACCGAACGTAAGTTTGTCAATACATGTTTTGCCTGCGAGGTATGTACATATTCCATTATTCGCAACTCTTGAAGTAAATCGAATATTAGTTGGATTCAGAGCTTTCCCAACTTCCAAAATATAATCTTGTATGGTAATATCTTCGTATGGATCGAGTACAATAGCATGTTCCTTCATGGACAAATGCAAACTGCGACAAACAAAAAACCACAGCAGAACGCATTTCTTAGTTATTGATATTAGAATAAGATATCAACATTCGACATCCTATTTTTTGGATCCCAAAAATTCTATTCCTGTAAAACATTTATAACATAATATACATTATATATTGAAATGGTAATCATATGATAGTATCTTCTAGGACGTATACATAAATACAGTGTGGTCACTGAAAGACTGAAAAAAAAACAAATTCAGCATTTATTGAAATTATTCGTTTGCCGAAAATTTCTCGCAGGAGGTCCATCGTCACCTTGGCAGTGTGCGCAGTAGCTCCATCCTACTGAAATCATACCTCGTGATTATTTTCTACCTATAATTTATAATTATAAATATAATTGCATTAGTAAATATAAATAAATATAAGCAATTAGGAAGTAATTAATTTTTTGTGATTTTTATTCAAATAGATAAATTGCCTAACGGTTGTCGATCGATCTATGAATACAGTTATTCACAAATTATTAAAGAGTCTTCATCGTGCATATAAGCATAATTCTGAAATATCATGTATATAACTGTGATTTTAACGGTTAGAAAACACAAAACATACCCGTATATACGAACACGTATATGTATACACAGTTACGTATTGTAAAAAGGACCTGTAATGAGAGATCTTAAGATCACCTGATCTAGAAAAATTGACATTTCGGAAAGCTATATTGTCAAAAATGTATTAGTACGTTTATTCATATTTTCATTACTGCGAATGTTAAAGTACTTATGTGACATACTATAATGCAAAATTCCACCGAATACACATAATATAAAAAAACATGTAAAAAATAATCAAAGTATAATATTTTTCATAATCTCCGTATAAAATAGATTTCTGCCACATTTATTAATTAATTACATTCTCTAAAGCATAAATCTGCAACCGCAATCTATTTACTAGAAACAATATTATTCTTTGTGCTTAAATTCAATACAGTTCGCTCTGACGGAAAAGGACTTTTATTGAGAAGGACTAATACTGAATTGGATTCTGAAATTGTTCCGTCAACGGAAGTTAAAATGAAGGACATTTTCTAGATATACATAGTCCAATGAAATTGTATATCCTGTCGATGTAATAACGAATACTTGTTACAACAAATGATGAATCATACACTAATTAGAACAATTTCTCAGGATATTGCAAAAAAAGATATAAAATAAATGTCAAACTGTGGATGTGTAACAAACAATAACGATATATACGGTAAGGTTCGTTAATTAAATTAAATGCAATAATTTGTCAGTATTATCTTGAATGTAATTTTTGTTTCTTTTTAATAATGTTTTACACTACATCATTAAATATATATAGTGTAAGAGTCACTGAAGTCGTCAAGTGTTAAGAAATTATCTGAGTATGAAAAGATATTTAAGGAAAGTAGATTAAAGTTATATAAATTCTTTCTTGATCTACTGTAAAAGAAAGAAATGTAAATAAGTTTTATTTTGAAATTGTTCCTGCTTTAATATCTCGGCTAAAAATTATTATAAAACTGTTATGTATATTGAAATATTTTTATAGCGAATATGGTTCAAATTTCAAAAAAAATACCGCAATCAAATACGAATAAATAATTAAGAATTATTTTGCGTGCTTAAGGAGTATAAACGAATTTCTGACTTTCGTTGAACATACATTAAATAGTATACATGTATAATATTCGTATTAGATAGTATATATAAATAATGTATACTAACTACACTATATTGCTTACAAAGAAAAAAATATCCATAATGATAATATAATTAACTCCATCGGATATTTTCCTGGAGATCTAGGAAGAATATACTGTAAACCTAACAAAATACATAATTGGGAATAGAACCCTGATGATTCTTAGAATCGAGTAAAGTTTAATTTAATCAGTTCTAAGTTAGTCAATTTACAATTCTTCATATCAATTCAAATATGCTACCTTGTCAATTATAAAATATTCTACATTAAATTTTTCTGAAATAGGCTGATGTGAGACATGTTCCATTATTCCGTTCTAATCTAGGGTCAAAAATTTATTATTATTTTGTCCATCACTTCATCAAGAATCGTTCCAACTTTACTTCTTAATTATTCTCTTAAATCTCAGATTAACTAGAATCTAACATTTTGTTCTTCAAGTATCTACATAGACAATCACAGTAAGCCATCCTGTGCCTTAAACTCTGCGTCATCAGTTGAAACAATTGACAGTTTTCGAAAAAATGTTCCTTCATTATTAAGTTTCTAATGAGTTTATTCCTCTGAGCGTAACGATACTTTACTTGAAGATGGCCACTTCAAACGAAATTTTGTTCACTGCATATTTTAACTGATAACTAGAAAACATGAAAAATTTCATAATGTCCAGATATACACATAATATTACAATCAAGCTATACTCACACAGAAATTTCACAGAGTAAACACAAATGTGCGAGAGTTAGTATAAATAAATCTTCCAATACCTGTGGTATAGTGTATTTATTGTTTCTCAAATCGCATTGATGGAAATGATTTCCAGACTACTTCAGGATAATATCTTGCACATAATTAATATTATAAGAGTGAAAACAAATTGTTCTGGTATGTATATCTATACCTACAATATTTATGGTTACCTTGCATGATGAAATGTGTATATTTTTCCCAACATTGACAGTCTTATTGTACTGATACTTATTTCTAAATATTTTTTTTATTCATATATTCTGTTGAAATTAATGTTTTTTTTCTTTTTCTGAAACGAAGTGACATATATTTGAAAAACATTTGTGTCTGCTATTCTTACCAGAGAAATGAACATGTTTGAATTGATTTGAGTACTATTATACTAAATTAATTTAATAACATAACAAGAGCAACAGTGTTACAACGAATTGAAGAAACTTTTAACGGTGATCAATAATTTTCTTCAGCAGAAAAACTTAATCTAATTTTCTGTAGAAATGTAGCACATGCGTTATTTCGTTTATCTTCCTAATATATTGGAATATCTACACATATCTCTAGTTATTTATATGTTTCTCATTCATTTCGTTCAAAGAATTAATGAACTTCATGCAACAATAGAATGAGACAAAAGGAAAAATGTATATCGTGCAATTTATTATTTTATAGTAGGTGTAATTACTTGCACTAATTAATTGACATGTGATTCTAAAACGAATTACATCAGGGAAGAAATGACGAATCTAATTGCACGCGTTCGTGAGAATCGATTTCATATCAGTAGTAGATTGTTAATTACTACAATGATAAAATATAATGAAGAAGAAAATTGTGCAGAAAGTGCTAGCTTTTACACAGTGAAATTACGTTAGCTTATCAATCAAATATGCGATTTAGAGGAAAAGACGTAGGAGAAATTTATGAGAACGAATATATTTTTTTCCGTTTCCAGTGTCATATCGTAAACGCATTCGAATTAAAAAAAAAACTGCTTTTTCGTCAACATTACAAGTATAATATCATCAATTTTTTTTACAGACAATCGTCTGATGAGTAGTCGTTTCTGCTGGTATGGTTTATATATAATTACGGTAAGAAACAAATTTCTTCCTATCCTAGTAAATGACGTGTATATTTATCACATTGAAATACATACCACAATGAGTCAGTAACCAGAGAATACTGACAATGAGTAAGATGGACAAAATTAACGTTAATTATTTCAATTAACTTTTCCAAATAATAAATCTTTTTTATTCGCACAGAGATTATTTATTAAAAACTATTAAATATGTTGGAGATTGTTAGAGATTGTTGGAAAAACAATTCGATATGCGTCATTTAAGAAATTACTTTATATCTTTGCACACATCGTTTCTTTTTATTCATCACAGATTAGACCTACACACCATACTACTGCTCGTTCTTCTTCTGTTCTACCTAACTATCTATCAATACATTCACACAACATACATACCAATCTTGGTTGCTACGCTCGTCGTCATTCATAATGTATCAGTCTAACAAAATATTCGTTGGGAATATTTCAAGTTCCCAATTTCAACATTTAAAGAGTTATTAAGTTTTAGGGATGTATACATATATAGTATTATGTTTATTTTGGTGCCTAAGTTCATTCTATGTGGTTAAACTTAACTTTCGTTTAATATCATTAAAAATTAGTTCTAATTTGTTTAAAACATTGTTGTTTAAAATTAGTATCACTCATAATTATCATTTAAATTTATTATTCTAATATTGAATAATATCTGTGTTAAGTCTAACGCTACCAATTCGGTTCGTAGGATCAAACGTTAAGTCTCGATCAAGCCGTTCTGCGTTAGACTTGAATATCGCACTTGTGTGCGATGAACCCCCTACATCCGAAGGATCACCAGCGACAATGTGAGACCGAATTACCAAAGTTGACGTGTACTGAGGAATCTCTCCAAATATACTCCCGATGAGCGTCTTTACCAATCTCTTCCGACATTCTTTCGAATCCTTTTCGTATCTACTCCCAAAGTCCTCTCCGATGAAGACATGGGTATTTCCCTCTCCAGGAAAACTGTCTAGGAACAGAAAACCGAGAACCATTTGCTGGAAGGAAATTTTGTTGGAAATTGCAACTTTCACTTTCCTCGGAGTCATATGAATTCAGTTCATTATAAGGATTGACCGTAATTTACTACAGGGCCGTTTGGTGGTAACAGTACTGTTGGGATGCAGACCTAGTATCTGCACCCATTATTTTAAAAAATATAAAATTTCTCGATACGATTTAAATTACGGCCATTGCTGGCAACAATCCGTCTAAAATGTCTCCTTTGAATTTTTCGACTATATATTCCAAATACTATGTGTTAACACAGAATTACATAAAGGCAAATAATATCTGTTTGAAACATGAACCTTTGATGGAGAATTGTTATATTGGACAATTATTTACATAATAGAGTATTTACATAAGGTGCAACTATACTTGAAATCGTGTACGAAATTTCCATGATTATATTAAAAATATCTCAATGTTTTAATCTATTCATTTTTTCGCACTAAATGTAAAATAATTTATTTGTTTAATTGATGAATTAATGGTAGTCCTTTCTCTTTGAATAACTCATCTAATCTATGATCGCCGTTAATGCGTTATACATTTACTTTACAGCAAAAGGCAGGTCCCAGCAATGTGACGCAGCTATATAAATTCTTAATTTTCAAGAATTTCTATGCTTCGACAAGAATGAGATTAAACAAGAAAAGATTCAAAATGTTTCTCAGAAATAGTAATTAATCGTTCATGTCGTAAATTCGAGCAATTAAATAAAAAAAATCTAATGTAATGTAATGTTCATATTTTTGTATAAGTTTCTATATTTTTTATTATATAAACGATATTTAACTTTATTATACTTTATTATGGATATTTACTATATCTGTCAAATAATATTTGGTTTTCTTTGGAATTTCGATTCTGGTTTCTCTTGCGACCGTGGACGAAATATTTTCCATAATCTTATCGGTTGCAATACCATTCGATAAGATAACATTTTTTTATAACTCAACTACTACAATATCACTGACGAATTATCTGGCTTCATAATTTCGCTTTTGTTAACACCGATGATGTGAATTGTCTCATGTTTTATTAGAGAAGGTGCAAAATATTGTTGTTATATACTCGTATTGTCAATAAACTGCAAGATGTCCTCTCCATTGAGAGGTGAAAACATTGTTGCGATGCGAAATATTTCGTCAGTAGGACCGTAAGAGTGAAATTGTAATGCAAAGCAACTCACCTTTGGAATTCTAAAAGCGTTGATGTGATGTGAGGTATCTCTTAGTGGTATTGCACAATTGACGTGAAGGAGATATCTCGTCCATGATAGTGAAGGTTAGAAAAGTTCCAATGTTTTATATGTATATATTAACATACATCTTTTTAAATTTGCTATTCTAATACATAGACTGGTATGCAAAATTATCCCTCACACAATTAATTCAATCCCATTTACTGAGAAAAAATATTATTATTATCATCACGTAACATTATATAGTATCACCTTTTCTTTGATAGCACATGACATCATGAATATTACTTTTGTATAATGCTGATCAATTTAGTCGTACATCATTTTATATGTAATAATGGAATGTGAAATCTCAAGCAATAGATACAGAAAATTTTGCAACATTTTTGATTCAGAACAAAATATGTAGATCTGGATTTACGAAATAAATGCAAACAGAGAACACTTGGACGATTATTGGTGTTTAAAAAATTAGAGGGAAATTACAACATATATTACGTATATTATTATTATATTGTATGTATATGCTAGAAACGAATACTAGAAACGAATTTGGATTTTCGCATGTTTTACGATTGTTGAATGATTTTGTTTTATAAAGTTTAAACAGCTTAAAATATTTTCATCGAGTTTGCAAATAACTTTGTCCACCTTTGTATTTCAAATTCATTAAAGTCAGTAAAGACCGACCAATGTAAATAATATTTACTTTGTTTTGCATTCAAAATCATATTTACGTGATTTATTGAACTATTAGTACTTATATTCATTACATTCGTTATTTAAAATTAGAGTTAAAAAGAGAAATTTCAAAAATACTGGATTGCCGGCTATCGCACAGTGGGAAAAGAATCATAATTCTTAATCCAAAAATAAATTTTCCAGTATTTTCAAAAAAATGAAACAATTTATTTAACTAATACAGACGTGTTTACTACGTATATAAAAAATTTCTTTCCCAGGAGTTTTCATTTTCAAGACAATTTTATATAACGTTGAACTAGAAAGGTAAAACAACTTAAAGTTAATTAAATAAAAAATTTTCATTCAATTCCTATTATTTTATATAATTAAAGATGTAATAATAAAATCTTTTCTTTAAAAAATATAATTTTCCTCGATTATATACATACTGTAGAATTATTAGTAACATTTCAAGGAATCCATCACTAGACTACTAAATTTTTATACATTTGTGGGCAATTTGAACCTGCAAGAATATAATATAATATGTAATGTGCAAACTTATATGAAAGCATATAAATAAAACATTTAATTAGTGAAACAAACCTCCAGGCAGGTTTAGTTTCTTCGATTGTGTCTTATAAGAATAAATTGCCCTTGTGAGGAAGATTTCAATTTAGAAGACCGTAATCTTGTGAATCTAGTCACAAAAATCTTTTTACTGATTTTATAATTTTCGAGGGAGAAGAACACTCCCGCTGCATGATCAGATTCGAAAAAATGTATTCACAAAGTAGAAACTTCACGCTTTAAAATTAAATCGAATGGATTATTGCATGATATTACGCAGTTACGTATTTATGTAGTTACATGAGTTTAAATGATCGACATTTTGTCATTGTCACTGATACAATTATGCTCCCCACTGCAGGTGTGTACACTTGTTTAAATATAGTACATACATTTTTAACCTTTTAACCTTTAGTTTCTACTAGAGTATCATATGGTCGTTAGAGTCTGAAATACTTATATATAATTAATTACCTGAATGAATCTGTCAAAGCATATATATTTAACGCGTTCTTAATTTGTTATATGTGGTACACACTTGGTAATTTTATTGAACACTAAAATGATTAATACAAGATATGTGAAAGAAACAAATTTAATTTGTTATATTTAAATTTTATACATTGCTCTTGTGTAGAAATTTATAGAAGATATTAGTAGAACAGGTCGATTGTATTTTTGTGTAATTGTTATATCATATTCGTTTGTTATTGATTTAATAACGAACACTATTTGTTACAGATTTCGTTCGTTATACAATAGAATATCTCGAAATAATTTGAGAGATACAAATTGAACTTCAATGTTATATTTAAAAATATAACAATTGGGATTTGTATGTGAATATATATATATATATGAGAAATATTATATGTATCATAAGATCAAAAAAAGCAAATGTTTTAAAATTAAAACTTGATATACATGAAACTATTTATTTTATATATATTTTGCTCAATAAATTTAGTTAATAAAATATTGTCTCTTATATTAAATATTCTAAAGCATCATTTTAGTTTCCTGAAAAACTAAATTTTTCGAGTTATATCACTATGGAAATGGAAGTCAGAATTAGAACTGAAATAATTATAATTTCGTATATATTATCATACATAACAATACAGTTTACAAATAATGATTTTACTTCGAACATGAAATGGAAATGTATAAAGTTATCGCATTTTGTGTTTTTAGAAAGATAGAATGCTAATTGCTAATCCAATAATATTATAATATCATAATAATTTTATTTTGTGTGTGTGTGTGTGTGTGTGTGTGTGTGTGTGTGTGTGTGTGTGTAGTTGTATCATTTCATATTTAATGTTCTCAAAATTTGGACACAAAATATATTTTATTGATAAGCCAATTTTTTTTTTTTTCATTTTGATATAACATCTTATTTTGAAAGCTTGATCGAAATCTTTATTTCGTTTTGTCTAGGAGGCATAATTGTACAGTGGCTCACGTAAAAGAGATATAATATTCTTTGATGTTGCTGCATTTTAAAAAAATTTTAGATTATTTCTCATTTTTATTCTCTTAAGTTAAACCACTTTTGCATTAAACGGCCCATTTCAAAATTAGGTTTCATTATCTATACGTCGTATATTTTTACTTATCAGATATAATAGGTACCGGTAAATATACAGTGAAATATAAGTAAATGAGATTCGTAAATCATAAACATATTTAAACACACGTATCTAATTTTTCACATACTAAATTTTCTCGAGGAGGAAATTTTTTGTCTGAGTTTATATTTTTATTTATCCTTTCACTTAGTATCACTCTCTTACTGATTCACTTTCAATTACACGAAACTTTATCAAAGATCAAAGTGTAAATATAGTATCAAACAGAATTCAAGAATTAAGTGTTAAAGTCTTAAAATCTTATTATAAAGGAATTAATATCAAATAGATAAAATTCTGCAATTACAATTCTCCGATTACAATTCTATCATTCGGAACAAAGCATTACTTACAGAAAATTTTATTCATATGAGAAATATTATTCACATCGTTACACACTAGAATAATAAATATGGAAAATTAAAGTTGTTGTTACATCTGATCGATACTTAATCTTAATTAAGTAATTCACGCGTAATTTAATCTTGTACATCACGTAATAATTATTAACGCATAATGGATTTTACTATGAAGAAAATTTGAAATTACTAACATTTGTAATTACCAACATATAATGTATCGTACTTTCTGTAGAAATACAAAAATTATTAGCAATGTGCAATTTATATTAACATATTATTATATATCTATTATATATAATTGTGGGATGGGCAAATTCTGGGAAAGGGCCCAGAACTTTCTCCAGTGCCCAACAATTGCAGATGTCTCAAGTGATATATCATGAACTGTAAAGAAAGTTAAACCTGGGACTTGGGATTGTTTATGGCTAGCCCTCCAGGCCTAGCGGTTAAAATATTAACATTGATATGGATGCGTTTGTGTGTATGTGTGTAGGAATGACGAATTTTGTGCAGATGAGGAAGAAGACAGTGAGTGTCGAAAAGTTAGAGAAAACAGAGTGAGTGTCGAGACGTCAGAGAGAGCAAAGTAAGTTGCGAGCCGTGAAAGTGGGAAGCCAGAGAGAACAGAGAGAGAAGACAGTTGAGAGTTGCGAGAGAGAGAGGAGAGAGAGAGAAGAGAGTGAGTTGAGAGTTACGAGTCTAGCGAGTTTAGCAATTAAGAAAATAGTGTAAAACGTCACTTTAATCACTATAATCACTTTCCCAATTTCCCTGTTGTTCCTTCTAATTGCACTTCATCCTGCATTGAAGAAGGGACTGGGACATGGAAAGGATCGGCATGAGCAAACCAAAGAAAAGAGCCTCTAGGAGACACCTTTGCCCGAGGTATGGAGGGAGTCCGGTACTGCCGCCCATATAAGCACAGCTCATCTCAGTCAGCTCATATCTCACAGCATCAGTCACACAGTCATCATTCAATCTTGTATATAGTTGTTAAATATAAGTGTTTAATCTATATTCGTATCCATTATTTGAAACCTCTCTCCGACGGAACTAAAAAACCAAACGAGAGAACTATCGGCACTTCACGGACATCATACACACAGTTGTGCCCAAACATTTTTTATTTAAATTCAATAAACAACCATCCTTTATCAAAATTCCTACAAATTGGGGTCTCAAGCCGGGATTCCAACATAATTATTATAGATTGAAATATTATTAGCAACGTTTTTTAATAGAAGAAACAAATAAGGTTTATTCAAAACAAAGTGGTGCACAAATATTTTAGATTGACAATGACACTTTCATTGACACACGCTACTCAATAACTAGAGTAATATAAATTTTGACATCGTTAGAAATATTTCACGAAAAAAAATTTAATTTCATAATCTTCAAACGCCAAGGTTACCATTATACAAAAGAAAATGCTAATTTGACTTCAGGTATTCTAAAGATAAGTGTTACAATAAATGTAACGATATATGCGTTTGCTCATATTGATGCAAAGAATGATGTAATTAAATATATAATACTTGGTATAAACAATTGATACAATGTAATGATAGTTTTATATCTTTAACTGCAAAATTGCTGGCTGTTACTTACACTACGTCATTATGGAAATCGCCGTCGCTATAAATACGTAATAACTGAAAACTTTAAAAATCGACTTAATCTCGTGCGAATATACACATATTGTATATTAAAAATAACAATATTTTTTACAAAGACTTGTATTTTATCCAGTTCATTTCACACATTCGTCAAAGACTGTAACTCATGTACATGATATGCAAATTAATAATACGTACGCGATACTTTCAGCCTGAAACAGGAAATTTCGAGTTTCTATTCGCGATTATGTCAAGATGATGAAAATAAAAGTTACGAAATGTTAAATGCGTAGTCTTCTAAACCACTTCACCGATTTAATGCAAAATTTAAATATCATATTTATTTGTTGTATTATTATATGCAATGCAATTGATGTGTCTGCATTGCTTAATATATTGCAATCCATCTTGAATATTTTAACTTTCATTCATACAAGTTCGCGATTTTATCCACACTAGTATTTCATCATTTGTTATTTCTAGTTCATTTTTAATCTATTATATCTACAATATTGCAAGTAATACATTTGTTAATGACCCTATTACTATAAATGTCAGAAAACTTTTATTTGTTTTATAAATTTTCATTCAAATCAAAAATGTTATGTGTCCAAAGATACATTTTAACTCAATCAATATGTACCACGACAAATAACACTTTTCGAAATATGTACACATAATCGATGATCTGATAAAATTATTACATGACGTAATACGTAACAAATGCAAATTTAAATTGATTTATTCCCGGTTTTGGTTGCATATTTTTAGCTTTGTACATTAATAGAAACTGGAATGAAATAGAACCAACCTACAAGTTGCATACGAGTTGGAATGAATACAGTTCTTATTAGAGAATATCAAAACGAGATTAACAATCTGCGTATTTGTTCATACTAACATAATGTCCAAACGAATAACACAATATTGCTGCAATTTCAAATCGATTAACCCCGTTTCAATAGTTTCATATATAGTACATATATATATTACCAAACGTAGACTCAATATATGTATTGTATCACTAGAAATCTTTACTGTCGCTAGAAATTTGTAATCAGGCTTGGAAATTATTTAAATAATATATATTAAATGAGCTAAATAATATATAATCTTACTTAGTTAACGGTCTAACATAATTATTGCGTTAGTTTATTTAAACTTGAATATGATTTTTTCTTAAATTATTTCATTACTTTTTTTATCGAATGATATAACTTCCCATTTTATTTTTTGTATTATACTTGATTAAATTTTTATTCATATAATTTCACAAATATCTTGTATGACAATACTGCCGGAAGTCTACTCTCGTCCTAACTTCTTATGTTAGATTATTTGTAAGTTTATTTGAGTAATCATAATAATTCAGACAAGAAATTATTTGAAAATGATTGAGTCGAATTTGACTCCATGCAAATAAAGTTATTTTTTCCTAAAAACTATCTCTAAAATAGTAATAATAGATTAATTCGTTAATATTTCATTGTCTGAAATTGTTAATTTATTTAGTAATTTTAAATAAAATGTGTTCAAGCCTGTTTTTAATAAATGTTAATATATGTATGTTAATAAATGTTAATATATGTTAATATATGTATCTCATTCCTCAGACGAGTAATAAGTATTTTGTACGAAATTACCACCTCGCATTTTACGATGTAAGCACATATACGAATAACGTCACTTTTCTAATATTTCACGTATGATTAAGAGATTCTTCTTCTGCTTTTACGAACATTCACACTGGATGCAACTCACTTTTGCTGATATTCACTGAAGAGTATAATAATTGTACAGAATTGTGTATCTGACTCGATAATTGACAACATTAAGCGACACTACCATGATAATCACCTGAAGTAAGATTACATGCAACAAAACGGGAATTGTTTGAATTTAGGAATCGCAATTTGATCTGAGCAATTGAGTTCTGAGATACACCTTTCTCGTCCGAAGTCTGAAGCGCGACTGCGTTTCAATCGATCAATTGCCCAGGTATACGACTTCTGTCTTTGAATGTGTGAGAATATATAGAGAGTGGTGAAAAAATATAGACGTTGCTTTGTTTTTTGCATGCATTATCAAGGGGAATGAATTGATAAACAGTAAAAGCACTAGAGAATGATATTACATTTATTTCTTTTATTTTTTTTAGTTTTTATTTTTATTAATAAATGTAAAAATATTACACTTATTTTATTTCAGAAAATGATATTTATTTTTTTACACTTATTTTTTGTTATTTTGTACTTTATTGTAATATTACTGAGCGAAAAGTAAACTGATAATGCAGTTCAACTTGAGATAAAAATCACAAAAATTTAACGGTTTTGTTTTAAGTGAGTTTTACTTAAAGTTTCAAATAATAGTTGAAAGAGAAATGTATTAAGAAATAAGGAATCGGACTTCAAAATATAAATAAACGTAAATTGAAATAAATAAAATATAAGAATACTAATAATTATTTTCATAGCATCGAACAAACAAACACCTGTCAAAATGATTAATAATAAATTATATTTCTCTTGGCATTTTCTGCGAATGTAATCAACAACGGTATATTTTTTTACATTGAAACGATTAATATCGCGTCGACTCTCTAGATATTCCCCATTTTTTGGAAAAATCCAAGCGAGCGTAGCCATTTCATTTTTTAAATTTATTTTGATGTTTTGCATACATTCTATGATCTGCATATACTAGTTTCTGCTCTTTTTGCGATGTGAACGATTAATGAATTCAGAGTACGATTGGAGTTAATATGAAGAATTTGACAAAACATAAAATTCGATTTTCGATAGTCTCGAGTAGAAACAGTAGAAAATGTTAATTGTAATTTTTCTAATATTAACTACAATATGAATTAATTTCAGGCTTTCATAAAATATTACGTGATCATTGTGCAAATTAAATCAAACCAAATTACATCAGAACCTTTTGTAAAAAAAAATATATTCCATAAAACTGTGTTTTAATTCTAATTTCTTTTCTAGAAGAAGAGAATAGACATCATAATTTATTAAAATGATATTATTTGCTCATCTTTGTTTGAAAAAAATGGGAATATAAAATTTTGTTGAGAAAGCATTTCTTTTCCATGTGTCAGGAAATACCGATCTCTCTTCGAAATATGCGAAAGCATATTAAGAAAGAAAACACGTAAATCGATACAGTTGCCTGACGTAATGAATGTGTCATTAGGGAGAACCTTGACCTTGTTTAACCTATCAACGGTGGATACTCATAATTTTCTTTCCACATGGGCAGAATAAAATTCTAAAAAAAAATCGTGTTCCAATCCCTGTTTAGGCCTTACAGCTGCATTTCTACTAAACAAAAAACGACCCATAGTGAATTCACCCGAAAAAGTCATCGAAAAAGTCTCTTGAAGAAGTCACTGATAAAAATGAAAACTAGAAAACATCTATGATAGCAGAAAACAAATATTCCTTCAATACGTCAGTCCGTCGGATATTTCATCGCTGAATATGAAAAACAGAACGCTTTATCGCCTTCAACATTTATCTTTCAAGTATACTTGGTGTATATCCAAGGTCTGATGTTGTGAAGTTAGATATATTTGTTCTTATTTAACAAGAGTATAAAGTTATGAAATTGTCTGTTCACGTAACGTCACTTTTCTATGTATATTTCAATTGCATGTTTCACAATTTCTAATGGTACAGATTTATAATTAGCCATTCTTGCAATCTTACAATTAGTCTACTTTTTCTGTCCTCTTCTTTTTATTATTGAAAATATGAACTCCTGCAGTCATCATTAGCAGATAGAAACAAATTGACATAGGTATGGCAACTTGCTGCTAGCATCATATGTCGCTTTAAATCCAAAATAACAAAATGTAATGCTCCAGTACTGCTTCAAGTAAATAAAATATTTCTGTAAGTAATCTTTGGAATATGCAACAAGATAAAAAGTTCCTCGATAACAGAACAGAGCTTGAAATAGAAATTGTTCTAATGTATCACAAAAGAAAGTACAATTAACAAAAATAATCGTATTATTCCATATAAATGGTATTACTAAAATGATGTTGTAAATATCACATAAAATCAATATATCTTCAATATGATATATGGAACAATAAAAGTATGAAAATAAAAGAATTTAAAATAAAAAAGAAATGTTAATAACAAGTGGAGTTTTCAAGCGATGATTCGTGTAAACAATCGATTTTGTAGCTATTGAGTTGTGCCTTCGAATTTGTATTTATTCGTTATATATTATATTATATTAAATCGATATCACTAATACATAATTAAAATTCAGAAAATTCTACGTATAAAATGGAAAAAATTTGACGTTTGGTTAAAAAGTGTTACAAAAAAAAGGTGTATAAGATTGGAAAGGGTGGGAAAAGAAAAGAGAAAGGTGAGGAGGCAAAGTACGAGAAGAGGACAAAAGAATAGAAAACAGAGTGAAAAAGTATATATATACAATATGTATGCTATATATGAGAGGGGTAATAATCTATAATTCTAAATCTAGAACTAATTGTATCTGTACAAATAATGACAATAAGAGTAAATTATACTAGACAACGATTTATGTGATATTTGCAGATGGGGAATTTTATAGTACAAACAAATCGTTAGTATCTCAAGATTGATTCTTACTCGTTGAATTATATCCATTGGTGGAACAACTGGATGCTAAAGCAATGCAGATAGTCCATTCCTCTCTATGTGAATGAGCGCGACTTTGTCCTGCCCATGATATGAGTAAATAGTAATATTGTTAAATATGCTTTACAGAAGCATTAATGAAATTCTTAAATATTTTATATAATACACAATAATTACTTTTCATGATGAGTGCATAAATACTTTCATAAGTTGCTATATATTATGCTAATCAAATATGTCGAATAATTGAATTACAGCTTCGAAATGGTAGAAACGAGGAAAATAATATGTGGATCAATCGTGGGTAATATCGAAATGCACTATACATTTATTAAACGAATAAAATATATGTATATACATATATATCGAATTACATATATATTTAACATATATAATTATGTGTATATACATATGTATATATATCTGCTCTTTAATGAATTAATAATTAATTAATTTAATTCTGTTTTCTTATACGATTGTCGAAGAATACTTGGTTCACACGTATCAATTAATTGGTTAATATTTCGGTTAATTGAATACTAGATAATTGGAACTTTACATTTAAAATTTTTGATTCCTAAATTTTTGAATGTAATTAAAGAATAGTGGAATAAAATTTATTCTAACGGAAACTTGTTAAAACTATTCCGAGAAAGCATAAAGTATATATTAGAAAATATTAGAGCTAAGGCATTTCAGAAGATGATTCAGAATCAGAAGAACACTGTATACAATATGGTGGAATATTTTTTGCTGTAGACTCTATGCATTCCTCTGTCTCCGGTCCTATTGTCAGGACCATTAAATGTTATAAAAGGAACGCATACCCGGAACATAACACCGAAACCCGCAATATCGCTAGGTCCATAAAGCAATTGCCAAAATTATATTATGGGATTAACCTGCTTGCTAATATTTAGAAAACTTCTTATCGTTCCTGCTTACTAATAGTTAGAAAACACATAGGAAGACGGTCCACAATTAAGTGCAAATGAATCAAGAAGCGGTGCATTACAGTCCACAAAAGCATCTTCATGCAGAACATCCCACAACAATTCACCGCTAACGTCGAAATCAAAACCATCAAAATTAAACCTCGCCCACCTTAACCATAGGAACAGCTTATACGCACCCAAAAACAAAGTTTCTCCTAGGAGATCTAGACGCCATCATTAAGCCACATGACACAACGGACACTATATCATAAGCGGTGACTTCAATACGAAGCATCGTATATGGAACAACACAAAAAGAAACTCAAATGGATCCACAATAAAAAAGTCACTCTGAACTACACAACTATCAAATCATGCATAGCCCAACATACAAACAGCCCCATCAAACCTGGACATCTTCCTTATCAACGTCCCCTATTTTCACAACTGCTAGACCATAGATGACCTCTCCTCAAATCATCTCCTAGTGGAACATACGCTCCAACTGCATAAAATTTCAAACCAATAAGTAAACAATACAATAACAGCCTGGAGAATCTATGCAAAACTCTGTAGCAAGAAAAAAATAAACCATAACGTTCCTACCACAGCAACAATAGATACAAAAATCAAAGATCTCTGTCAGCTAATCCACAATCCATATCATATCTCCACCCAATTGATATCGACAACATAATTTCAACCACCGACGCATTACTTCATAATCTCATCAAAGCGAGAAACAGACAAAGACGGAATTACTAAAAAACAGGAAACTCACTACACAAGTTAAACAAAAACATACTAGCTACTGCCATATAAAAAGGAATATAAAACTCAAAAATAAAAAATGGCAGAATAAACTTAAGCAAATTAAGTGTACCTTAGCAGACGTACAAGCCAACTGATGGGACAAAAATCAGCACACAAAATACATCTAACAATACAATCTGCTTTTCAGACCAGGAAAAAGCAAAATAAACCAAACCTTTGAACATTCATCACAACGCACACAGCGCTTGCCATACAAAAAGAAACTGAACAAAAGGCTGCCCTCATAACAAACAACTCTCACAGTAAAGATTTAAAATCCACTCCTTAAACGACCATAAAGATTAACAAAATACTGCCCAATAATAAAGCTCTTGGACCGGACAAAATCACAAAAACCAAGCTCAAAAATCTCCCAATTAAGACTATTATCCATATACACTACATTTATAAAGCTTGCCTGAAACTTGGATATTACCCCATGGGTTGGAAAATTCCAAGTTCCAAGCCTGGCACACCTGCCACCTTCATTTATAAATTACAGGCCAACAAGCTTGCTGAATAATTTAGGAAAAATCCTTGAGAGGATCATACACCTACACCTCCTGGAACATTATAGTCCAGCAGCAACTCAAGAACGTACCCGCAGGAGTCCTGCAAGGCTCCATACTCGGTTCCTTCCATACCAAACCGAACCCCCTCCATCCAACCATGCCAAAACCGAAAAACTCGCTCACTGCTATATTCATCTCCTCCTGGAGCCATAGAAAAGTTACCAAATACATACAGAACCACCTAGTGTTCAGGTATACTTCCACAACTGGAAGCTTACTATCAACCCCACGAAGATTCAAGCCATGACATTTACCAAGAGAATAATTATACCCACGGACCACATAAAAGTAGCAGATCATTGTATCCCATGGATCCCTGCAGTCAAATATGTCAGAATCGTCCTAGACTCGTCAAATAACCTGGGACCCGGCAATAGCAAAAAGAACGAACCGCCTATCCCGCCCTGAAAAAACTCTACCCTCTTCTGTCTAGGAACAGTAAACTAAAAATCTATCAAACTCTACAAAATATGCGATAGGCCGATAATTACGTACGGATACCAAATCTGGGCAGCCAAAATTCACATTAACAAGAACAAAAAATACAGAATAAATTTCTCCGCATTATTCTGAATAAAACACATGACATACCAATCAGAGACGTACATCAGACAGCCAACATATAGACCATCCAGGAATATATTAGGAATTCAATGGAAGCAGTTTACAACACTAAATATCATAATCCGATAATTAGAAACACTGCAAACAACTATGAGAACAACAACACGCTATTCAAAACAAAAACCAAATTACCAAAACACGCACAACTTACTGACTAACTTGCAAACTAACGCGCTGCACACAAGATGAACTCAACAAGAAAAACATGTTTTTTGAAAATTTTCCTGGTTCTCTATACACGAATTAAACTAAACAACCACAATGATCAGGTAGAAAATAATAAATAAAACGACTTACGTTAAATGCAGGTAATAGAATAACACTGCACTGCGAGGACAATAAAAAAAAAATGCTGGGGTTGGCTTCCAATTTCTGATCAACCTCCGAGCAAGGAAGTTGAGCAAGCCTTCTCATTCGCAATGATCAGTGAACGAATGTGTGCGTAATAACAAATCAAACAAAGATTCCAAGCTAGAACCAAAACTTTCACGCCCGGAAAAGGAAGCATACCATCAGACACCGTTACAAACAACAAAGCCGCAACAGTAAATCTGGAGTGCGCCCAAGGCATCAGACCTGCAAACAAGGCATCCACATGTACGGTAGCTAAGAGAAAAGTGGTTTCCTATATGTCAACTACTATTTATAGTTGTTAATAACTGTAAATATATCGGATTATGTTGTACCATGTCTGAACGTAGATGTCTTCAGGGTGCCTTATATAATTTTAAACAGTAGATAAAGTTTAGAATAAACTCAAACTACCATTTATTAAACATTGCTACTTTCCTAACAACCTCTCTATCAGCATAAAGATCATTCGAACATTTAAAAATATTTCCATGCATACGATATTCGTGATTCATAACGTATTAGGATATAAGCACTCGAGCCTTAATTGATTATGTTACTTTGATTTGTGTCAAGATACTTACAATTAACAGCATGGTGTATCTGCTGGATTGCTTGTTGATATATTCTTGACATAAACCTAACCCAAACCGGACAGTTCGACGCTTGTGCCATTGTTATGTAAAGTAAGCTACAGTCTCACCCGGCACATTGGCTGAGTTCGTTGGTTTGAGCCGACAATGGAACAGTTCTTTCTGAAAGATGGAGAGTATATATGTATATATATACATAAATATTGAATATAGATAAGTAATTACGTACAAATATGACATAGACACCAAACAATAAATAATACATAGGCACATACAATAAATAGTAGACATTTTAGCAACTTTGAGATTTGCAATTCATAATTCTATTATATTACTTATTTTCAATTTTCTGCTACAGATATGCAAGAGATACATTCGAGACGGATTTTAATCGACTTTCCAAACTCGATACGTGAAGAAATAAGTTTAACTTTCTTCATATTTTTGGGATTGACGTGTAAGTATTAAAAAACATTATTACGTTTTTAATATCAATTATTCATTATATTCGTTATCTTTCTACTGCGCTTTTAAACATAAGAATTGTGGTTCTTCATCCGTTTTAAATATGTGAAGGACAGAATTCCTTTTAGAAAAACGATATTTAGTTTTATCAATTTATTGATCAAGAATTTATTAATCTGTAGATACATGTCTGAAAATTGGGATTTTTACTAAATATTTATTAATTGATATTTCGTTCGAATTAAATGTTAGTTAATATTCAATGCATTTCAAAATGATTCGAATATTTTGCAAATATTTATTTAAGCATGTTTTTTTAATTTAAGACATATTTTGGCCTTAACTTTCTTAAATTTTTGTTCTTAATTACTCTTTTTTAAAATAAAAATGTGTGTGTAATTTAATATGGTCACGTGATTTTTATAAGAGATTTTGTCGTTATTTCCACTATTTTAAAAAGAATGATATACCTTTCGATCCATCGAATCAATATGAGTGCAGCTCGATATCCTGTGAAGGGATGTAAATGATAATGGTAATGAAAAGAATTTATTTTAGGATAGATGTTCGGAACGGAAGGATTTGGGTAAGTGAGGAAAGTTAAAGTAATGTGTTTCTTTTCAGGATCGCTGCCTAAACTCATCAGGGGGACTGGTGGCAGCGACCTTTTACCCCAGACGCTTGTTGTTATAACTACCCTCTAGGCTGGACGGAACCCATCCTAGCGATGTTCCGTACTCTGTTTGCTTAACGTCGAAGATTGCAGGTACTTCGACCCTAAGCGTAAAGCCCACTTGTGGCTTGTACTAGTCGATATTCAACTCTCGTACTTGAAGTCGCTACACCTATATGAAAAGATATCGACTCAAGTTGAGAAATTATTAGTTTAAGAGATATTTTAACTTTGTATTTAATTAAAGTCTATCTTTCAAAAAACGAGAACAATATGAACAAAAGAATACTTCCCTTGTCCCTCTTCGTCCTTCCTTGATTTTTCAGAATTAAAGTTAAAATATCTCCTAAACGAATAATTTTTCGACATACGTTTAAGTTATAACTTCTTTTTATAGAGAATATCAGGGTATAATGAGCGAAAAATGATATGATTTCATTTTGTGAAATAAAGTTAACTCATGCGTGTAGCTACAAACAAACTAATAGCATTAAATTATTTCTTCCTTAGGAAACAAAACAAGTTTGGTAGAAAACATTTTTTCAAAAACGAATATTTCTAGAAATAATTGGAATATTTTTATTGATTAAACTGCATATATTCCAAATGATATCACTGAAAGAGCTAATGCGAAATTGATATATCAACTGCGAATTGTTATTGAATAACCTGTATTGCGAGTTAGAATATTTTGAATATTAGTCTGTCAGTTCTTGAGATTTTCATTTTAAACTTTTCAATATACATTAGTGATTATGAGTATACATTTTCAATATACATTAGTGATTATGAGTTTCTTATTGCAATATAAACATTTGCAATTATGTTTGATTCTAATCGATGGATTTGTATCCTATAAAATACAATTTATCCTTTCTGTCTTCTAAAAAAATCATCACTTGTGAAACAATCAGAATTATTATTTTTTTAATTAAATATAAAATATAAATTAGTATACATGTATACAGAATGGGGCACTTAAAACAGTTCACCTGAATAACTCGCTTGTTTTCGGAAATAGAAGAAAATGCATTAAACTACACTTATTTGGTATCGAGGGGCTAATAATCTGATATTACTGATTTTTTTATAGATGGAAGCGTAAAGGAAATGTGTAGGTCAACTCTGGTTTTTTAAATGGAAGGGTATAGTTTTTTGCTTAGATTCTAAAGAGAATTCCGAAACGAATACAATGACCTATTATGAAGGTTATTCAAGGTCAGCTGCAAGAGGAAACGTATTATCTCTTCGAACATGTTGTTTACGTTCTCACTGCTAGTACAAGTGTTCAAAATGTCGACCTTAGACATAGATATATAGTCTAAAATGTTGCATAGTCTAAAAAGTGATAGTCTATTACGATTCAGAAATTTTTCACCACACACGCGTACCGTTTTCCTCATAATTCTATGATATTCACCATAAATCAGAACCATTTTCACTTTTTCTGCTATGGTGTAACGCATTTTGGAAAACTGAACACTAACACTGAACTTTACTGTCTTAGTGCGACGGTAATGTTGATTGCTGCTTGCATTGCTGAGATTCTCTCGTTCGGCCTTTTATCTCTGTCGGAAAGATGTTTTAACAAAGAATTTTAATAAAAATTTCCCAATCGTAGACACCATAGACACCACTTTTTAGATTATGCAATGTTTTATACTATGTATCTGAAGGGTTTTAGGATGTACTTATTTATATATTTACATTTTTTATTTACATTTATATTGTGCGAGGATGCTGGAAGGATTTGGGTAAGGTGAGGAATGCGTTTCGTCTCAGAGTCGCTGCCTAGACTCATCAGTGCGGCTGATGGCAGCGACTCCTTTACCTCAGACGCTTGTTGTTATAACTACCCGCTAGAGGCTGGACGGGCCACCCATCCCTAGCAGTGTTCCGCACTCTGTTTGCTTAACGTCGAGTATCGCTAGACTTCGACGCTAAGCGCACAGCCACCTGCGGCTTGTACGAGTCGGTGTTCGAGACTCGTACTCGAGGCGCTATAAGCCGCTACATATCCATATTCAAGGTCGACATTTTGTACACTTGTACCAGCAGTGAGAACATAAACAGGTTTAAAGAGTGCTCTGAGATAATGTGTTTTCTCTTGCAGTTAAGCTTGGGTGACCTTGAATGACCTTCACAATAGGTCACTGTAATCAGAATGAAAGTAAAAAACCATATCATTACATTTAAAAAACCAGAGTTGACCTTTATATCTCCTTTACGCCTCCACCTATAAAAAAATTAGTAACATCAAATTATGGGCCCTTTGATACCAAAGTTGGTCTGATGTATTTCTGAAAACAAGCGAGTTATTCTAGTAACCTGTTTTGAGTGCCCCACCCTGTATAAGTAGTAAAATTGTTTTGGAATCAAAATTTATTACTAGATTAATATTTGAAATTTACAGAAAACACGGTAAACTTATGTCTACTGCAAGACAAAAAAGAGCACATTTATGTGACTCAAATATCTAAAATTTATTCGCAATATACAAAGATAGAGTATTTTTAGAAGACAGATATTTAGAGAAGAAGTTTTGTACGAAATCAAAAAAATAGATAACTGTAACTACTGCTACCAAAGTTTTTAAAGTGTCTAAATGTTTAACTCCTTGGCTACGCTTTAAAATTTTCCTACCAGCCGTACGATATGGTAGAATTCTATCGCGACCTATATCGAGAATGGCGAAACACTTCGTTGGGCGTGCATTTTTGAGAAAGTATATTAAAATAATCAAATTCCACTACATTAAACAAATATTATTTGTTTATTCGTATTTTGTATTGAATTGTTAGTACACATACTAAATTTAACATTAATATTACGTTCGTGTCAGCGGATCAAAGTAGGTTGTGCGCATACAAGCGCATGCAAGCGCCCTCAATACCATATGAGCAATTTTTTTGCGCCTCTGGGCGCCTACAGTATCACAAACGCAAATTTTCCAAGCCTTTAGACGCTAACAATAATCAAAGGGACAATAAATAAATAAATAACAAGAACACCTCAAAATTATATCTATAAAAAGTAACGTACATAAAATTAATTGAGGGCGTAGTTAATTAATATGATTTTCTACAACATAATTGAAACATTTCTGCACAGTTAAAGCGACCATTCCACTAAAAATAGATAAATTAATTATTTCTAGTCTTCAGACTCGATTTCAGCTCGATTGACGTAATGGTTAGATGAGCGACTATGAACAATTATAAAATTGCCTTGGAATTCTAAACAAGTAACTTAGAATTTCTGCAAAGTAATAACAAACAATATTTCTCATGTATAGTCTTTACTGCATTTGAAGATAATATTTTAGGCTGTAAGGGTCTTCACGCATTGTTGAGCAACTGTCACTCGTCTAAAGTCATGGACCAGATTCTGAAGTCATATCAATATCATAATATTGCTGAACAGAGTGGACGCTGAGGAGATTGTTATAATTATGAAATTATTTTCCAAAGAAAACGAAAAAAGAAATATTAAACAAGATCCTTCATTACAAGAACTATGCAATAAGTAAATATATATGTAAATATGAGTATGTAGTAAATGTATAATTCTCTAGAACCTAATGATTTTCGGTGATTGCAACTGACAATGCGTAAAGGGACGTACTGTACTTAATTTAAAGATCATACCTTTAGTGGTGCTTTTCACGTAATAAATGAACTGCAGGTATACATTTTCCAAATGCGTGTGATGTTATTATAAAGTCATTTACATTTATAATAACTTATATCAACTTCATATAATATATCATATTTTCGGTCCGCTAATGTGCTACAATTCCTATGTTGTCTCTATTTTTGAGTGGAATGCAATAGCATAAAGAAGGACCAAGATAATTTGAATTGCTGGAAAAGTATTTCTTTCTCATTTTATGTATTCTGGATTCTCATGGAAATATTTCTTACCGTGCTCAAAGTTTTGAACGTAGGTACCCATATGCCATAGAAATTTAATACTGCTGAATGATGGTTTCCTTGCATAATAAAAAGTAGCAATTTCTGTGTCGATAGTGATAAATTATACCATTCCAAAGTATATCTGAGAAAACTATGTTGAGATTAGTAGACGAGACAGAAATGGAATAGAACGTGATATTTGATATATTTGGACATTCTACAGCATATCTCAGAGTTTACTATTTGTAAACAATGCACGTTTGATTAAGAATTTACTTGTTTATGTAAGCTTGTGAGTTATTCCACGCAATTATCTTTCATATTAATTCGTTATTATAAAAAATTTTGCCGATGCAACTCAATATGTTTTGAGGAAAACACATTATGATGATCAAGATATTGTTATCGAGGAATGTGGCACTAATTTGGTTTTTTTTAGAGATGTTTGAAAACTCGAAAGAGCACCCAAAAGTGAAAATTCGACGATTGGAACTTCCGAATCTTTCGAAATTTCCAATAGAGTTAGGTTTTCCGAGAATTCAAAAATTACAAAAGATAGAACATGAACTAAAAGTAATAATTATGAGATAACTTAATGTAATATTATGTTTCAAATTTTCGTTCAAAAAACTCTAGTTTTCGAGTAACTCGATTTTATTGGAAATCCCGACTTGGAAAATCCGAATATTTTGCGAAATCATTTCGAAATTTTATGGAATCCGAAAAAAACCGATTCGACCTATTTATATTTTTGGGTTCTCTCAAACCACCCATTTCTCTTAAATGGAACTAAATTTGCAATGTTCATTCTCGAAAGTTACAAATTCCACTGGTACTCTTCTAGTTGTAAATCCCTTTTTACACTTTGCATCTTTGCTTCATTCTTTATGTATGTAATGTGGTTGAAAAACGCGAGAATGAAGTGTAATAATAAATTGAAGGATGTAAGAATATGTTCGTAACGTAGGAACGCTGGAAAGAATGAATTTCAGTAAGTGAGGAAAGGTTGTGGCGTTTCGTCTCGGAATCGCTTAGACTCATCAGTGAAGCTGATGGCAGCGACTCATTACCCCAGACGCTTGTTGTTTCAACTACTCGCTAGATTGGACAGTCGGTTTCCCATCCCTAGCGGTGTTCCGCATTCTGCTTAACATCGAAGATAGCAGGTACTTCGACTATAGGCGCACAGCCACTTGCGGTTTGCAATAGTCGGTGTTCGAATCTCGTATTTGCGGACTGTAGGCCGCTACATGGTAATCTATATCAAGGAGATAGATGCCCAAAGTTTGGTATCGTATTCAACAGCCACTAAGGCACATAAATGAAACTATAAATTTGAAAACTCTTTCGTTCCGACATCCTTTGATCATGATGAAGTTTTGTAAGAACATATATTCAAACGAATATTAAACAAAATTTATTCAAACGAATCGTTGAAATCCATTTCTTCTCTTGCAATTCGTACTTTCCTTAAAAAGCATTCAAAAATTGCTATATTTCAAATTCAATATATATTAGTTTAGTACATATTTAACATATTTTTAATACATTAGTATATTCCAAATTTTTTCATATAAGGCAATAATTCGATTTTTAAATGTGTTTGTTGGATTCCGTGTAATGGAGTCAACACGCTTGCAATTTCGAAGAGTTTATTCCTTGTTACAATCGTGGTCATGTATGAAATAGAATGATATAGAATGTTTAATGCTCTTGAATATGATGTAGAATGATATATGTTTTTAATGATATAGAATGTCTCTATAATGATTTAGAATGTTTTATACTCTTAATGATATAGAATGTCTCTATAATGATTTAGAATGTTTTATGCTTTTAATGATATAGAATGTTTCTAAAGCATGACCTTATATATATTTGGTTATCATCGTCAAGGGGAAGGAGCATAAATGACCAACTACTGGATCTTGACCTTATGACTAACTATTCACAGTCCACTTTCATGTGGTCCGTTGCTAGCTCATTGTCAGTATTTGTATAGATTCAATATTATCCGGGTTGATCATCTAACATGTTCATCAATAATGTTATAATCATAAATTAAACTTTTAAATTGTTCTCATAAATAAAAGGGGTTGAAAATTAAGGTTGAATCTCAGCATTTAACGGTTATTCTGTTGTATTTAATTTTCGATATAAACAAAAAATGTTTATTCCTCGAAAAGGACCAGTTTTGAATATTTTGGTCATACTATATATATCTATCATAATATATTGGTCATACTACAATATAATCCAATTATTTCCTAATGACAACAGAATTTTATACTAAATCATTTAAACAATTCATTCCTATTCCTTAGATATCCTTTACAAAGCTATTATTTATAATATGCAAATCATGTATAATAATAGTAAAATTGTATAATATTTAAATTATATATATATATATATATACATATGTATTACTTATAATAGTTTATTTATACAGTATTTAATGATAAATATACTTTTGTTAAGACATATGGCTTAAAGCAATGTATAGACAATAATAAATCATATACAGAGTGAGTTTCGTAACGTGACAACATCAAATAACTCATGAAATATGTAAAATATGTTGTACGAAAAAATATTTCGAATAGAAGTTGCATGGCTTCCAAGGGGATATACAGTACTGTAATGTTTTATGTTATTTTGCTTTTTTATCAAGATATGAAGCTCAGCTTCACTTTTTTAAATGGAGTAGTTAATATTTTTTTCCGAGCTCGGATAAAGCGTGGAATTCTACATAAAAAAAGTATTATACCAAACAGAGTCTAAAGTACATAGTTACAGAGATATTAGCAAAAATATTTTCTTACATTGTATTAGAAAAGACCGTTAATCTCAGTAACTATGTACTTCAGACTCTATTTGGTATAATTCTTTATGTAGAATTTCACGCTTTATCCGAATTTGGGAAGAAATACTAACTACTCCATTTAAAAAAGTGAAGCTGACCTTCATATTTTGATAAAAAAGCAAAATAACATAAAACTGATTACAGTATTATGTGTCCACCAGCCATGCGACTTCTATCTACACATTTTCTCGTACAACAAATATTTTATGAGTTATTTGATGTCGTCACGTTACGAGTAATATAGAATATACAGAGTAATATAGAAACAATTAGCGATTAATTAATAGTTAAGCACATTGTCAAATACCAATAATTAAAAATTATTTTGCGTACTTACGGAATATAAAAGAATGTCTGACTTTCGTCGTATACGCATTGTATTACATAATGTAGATGAATAACCAAAAGCGTAGCACATAATATGATAACAAAATTTATAATCATGCCAAAATAATGTCGATGGGATATCATCCTGATTATCTAGACAGAATATAACATAAACGTAATACAATACAGGGTTGAGAATGCGAATCTGACGATTTCTAAAATGAAATAGTTTCAAGTTTTCATACTTTAAGTAAGTATAACAGTACAAATGTATTGGAATATAATTGATGTTTATGTAGAAAGATTTCTCTGATATATATTCCATTATTTTTCACAGACTATTCCAACTACTACAAAATTCAGAGATTTGTCATGATTTTATCATTTACATTTCATCAAGAAGCCGTATTAAATTAATTTAAAATTAATCGTTGCCTTCAAATTTTATATTTTGTCCAGATAATTACATAATTAAAAATTACACCAGGCAATTACGTACCTTAATTTGTATTGCTAGTTCAAACAATTAATAGTTTCCCAGATTTAAAATCGTCAGATTCCCGTCATATTATATATGTTATGTTTTTCACTTACACCCTGTGATGTTACTTACATTGAACATGATTGCTGCGTAATATATTGACATTGCTACAAAGGCTAATAGGAAGAAGAATGAAAAATTGTGTTTCAGATACCTAATCCACCTTCGAGAAAGAATGAATTAATAACGTAAAGTGTTTAATTTCACGTTAATGTAGAAGAACTTAGGAGAACGTTTAAAATATTTAAATTCAAAGATAGCAAATATTCGCAAAAATAAACTTTGCATAAATATTGGCATATTAGCATTTATCTGAAAAGATACTGACTTTGTTATCAAGTTATAAATTTCCATTGAATTTATTACTTTTTTGCATATAACGATATCCATTTTGGAAATGGTCACTTCCATCGAATTTCCATCCATGACATTTTTCATTTGATAACTAATAAGTGTGAAAAACTTCATAATCTAATGTCTATTTGTATAGAATCAAAATTATACTCACATAGCAACTTTGTATAGCCCACGTACATGCAAAGTAGTCAATAAAAAGAAAATGTCACAACAATAGAAAATTGTTCCATTCAAAATAAATGTAATGTTCGTCAAAATGACAATCAAATAATAATGTCGAGATTTTTCCAGAAGCGTCATTGAAACAGACGGTAAATAACAGAGAGTTTTGTTTGTAGATATTAAAATCTCGAGAATGCGACGTGGTAGAGACAGCGTAACAGTAAGAACGAAATAACCGATACACATTATAACTGCAATGCATTTTAAATGTAAAATATTATTGTTATACTTATCCTCACCGCCTTATGCGTCGATTAATTTACTTCTTACTTAAATAAATATATAAATAATGATTTCCAATCGCTACACATGTTTTAAGTATTTTCAATTCTTTCTTGCCTTGTATATGATTCCAATCACGTTTTATATCTTTTAACCATTCCTCTATCTTGAAAAATCCAGAGAAAATGTAACAGCATTTAACGATATTATAATGACTATTTAAAATTTATTAAACCCTCCTAACTTACGTTTATAGCGTTCACAAGTAATAAACCATACATTATATTATTATTTGCCATTAAAACTGCAATGCTTGTTTGGAATGAAAATAATTGAGAGGTGCAAGTGAGATTTTCCACGAGAGAAAACTGCAACGATTGATAACATATATGTAAATAAAAGATTAATTTTTTCGCAAGTAATGCATTGATATATCAGGAAACCAGTTAAATAATTCGTACGAATGAAATATGCTCACCGCGATAAATGTTGACCCGAGAAGAAGTATCAAATATACAATCGTAGTATGCACCACTCTTAACTGCATTGGTTTGTACGATGTCAGTCCTATCACGCCCAACCAGAATTTCAGGAGTCTATAGTACCTGTAGTCAATGTCCATTCTCTTCGACGGTCGGGAAATGTCTGATCGCGGCCATGGCTTTACATGTTTCGCAGAAAATTAAAGAGAGGGACAAAAATATTGACACCGTCGCGTGACATAACTTGTGAATTACGTATGAAGGAAAAATGAGTTGCACGTGAATAATAAATATGAATCCAAGAAGAAACGTTACTTTTATTCTTTCTCTTCCTGTTTTCCTGCAATTTTTGCACAATTACGCTGAGTTTTAAGAAAAAATTGTCTCCATAGCATAGGGGAAAGTGTCAATCAAACCCAGATGTTACTTCGCATTTCCGAGCTTTACGGCAACATATGTGCAGCATGAGAATTATGAATAGAAGAGTCAGTTCTTTACTGTCGTTTGAGAAGTGAAGTCGGAATTTCGCTTAGGGTTATGTTGTGCACTTTATTTTTTCCTGCAAAGTATTAAGAACGTTCTCCTCGAGCTGTGCAATATTTGTGCTAGACACATATCGTGAAGTCTTTCATAAATCTCGTGAAATATCACATTTCATGAAAATTTTTACTGGAAGGCCATTTTTTTTTTTAATGTACTGTTTTTTATTATGACAGAATATTTTTGTCCTGTTTTAGAGTGCAATGCCGGGGATTACTTCCAAACTAACTCCTGAATAACATTATCGCGGATACTGAATTAAGAACATCGTTGAAATATTGTACAATCAATATTGTTGCTGGAATAAAAGAAAATATACTGGTATGTATCTAGCTGCTTAAAGTTTGTATTGTATCTTTGCATTGTTTGTATGTTTGAATGTTGAATACACCTGCTGATTAATTTTATCATGCTCTTCAATATTACATTTATTTGGTACAACGAATCTTTCAATTTCTTGTATTCTTATCTTCTAATATTCTTAGTGAGTTCATTGTTACTTCGATTAGGAAAGTCTGTGAATTATATCGTATCTTTGATATATGTATAAAAGATATGTTACGTAATTGTAAAAAATATACTCAAATAGCATCAACAGTGACATGACAAACTGATTTTTATGAAATAATATCGATTGACATGAATCTATTTTTGACAATGTACTATGTTCCCTCGATATTATTTTCGGTCGTATTTATTCGCAATTACATAATAGTTAACTGTAACAAGCGTGAGAAATTAATAACATAAATCAATATACTTTTTCGTCAGAAAATAATCATAGGTGGAATAAACCGGTACTTTCCGAGGAAATAAATACTGCGAAATCAACTTTTCCGACTACGATGCAGAAGCAAAATCTACATACTGTAACTCCCATTAATATTGAAATTTTCATAATTTTTTAAAAATTATCATATAATAATAAACTTTAAACTCATTTAAAACTCTGAAGCCTCTAGTGTTAAAATGTGTACATTTTTCATTTTATTTTACAACATTTTTAGATTATGTAGCAAATTGTGAAATGGAAGATGCTTTGAATGTGCTATAGATTATCATAGTACGTGACATTGAAAATTTTTTTTTATGATTAAATATACAGCGACACTTCGAAAACATACTGTATGTTTTTTTGTTTTCAATTTATTTAACTTTGAATTTTAGACGATTGTTGAAATGTTACGATTTTTTGAATTTTCGTTATCTACCTCATATTTAGGTTAGTACAATAATGATGAAAGAGCACACATCAAGCCTTTTCTGAGGTTACTACAAAAGGGGACGTGTCAATCTTCAAATTTATTGTAGATTCAATCATGAATGAAATTTTTCGATACTTCTGCGTACTGTAACAATTTATAGCATTTTCAAGATGAAAAATATCTTCATTTGTCCACCCGTTACGTAATGTAAAAATATTTTACGTTAAAATGAAAGAGGCATATTGAAAATGGAAGCTACAAGTTTTAAAATAAGCTCAGATTTACTATTGTATTAATATTTTTTATTTACAGAATTACTGTTTTAATATTTCTGTTTGTTTAGTTTAATATTCGATAATTAATAATTTTTACGATTTTCTGCTACTTCTGAGTTTAATATAATTATTATAGAATTAATACAGAATTAATATAAATACAGAGGTTTGCTTAAAAAGAAGTCCATTGTGTGGGGAGGGAAATAACCCATTCGACATAATTTATTTATTATTATCATTCCTATTATCGTTGAGAATGGAACACTGCCAAATTATATGGTTGAGATCTTGAACTATACTACCACACTGACATTTTGTGTCAAGAGTTAAGTCAATTTTGAAGAGGGAAGCAGCTAATTGCATGTGATCTGCTCGGAGTCTGTTCGTTGAACAAATAAAGTCTCTAGGGAGTTTTCTACGTGAAAACTATGGTTTAGCAGAAGGATGGTAATAGCTTTGAAAAATTTTGTGCCCTTAAATTCAAATTCCGAAATAATCTATCGTTCTGTGTCAGTTTTAGCCTGCTTTTTAAAGCTAAGGGAAAAATCAGAGAATGGAACCATTACATCTGGCGAGACATTAGTACATGATGCTTTTTTAGCTAAGCTGTCCGCTTTCTCGTTTAAAGTTATTCCAATATGAGAGGGGATCCAGTAAAAGCATAGATTCTTATCGGCTGAAGAGCAGAGGTTTATAAGCTTTCGAATATCGACAATAAATGAGTTAGTTTTGATAGTGACTGAACTCTTAATTGAGGCTTGAAGGGCTGATAACCTGTCTGAATATATAAGAACATTGTCATGAGAGGACTCAAGGGTTATTCTGATAGCATTTTTTAATGCAATACATTCAGCTGAGAAGATAGAGAAATAACTATGTAAGCGCAACATTGAGAAAGTATTTAAGTCCGGTGAGTAGCAGGCTGCTCCTACTCTACCAGGCTCCTCATCCTTACTGCCATCAGTAAAAAAGGAGACGGAGTTAGGGGGTCTGTTACATAAGTGAGCAAGGAACAAGGAGTTAGTGTCCGCAGCATCGTTGAGAAGATAACCCAGTTCGGTTTCAAGGGATATTGCTGTAAAGAGTAAATTATATTCATATGAAAAGGGAGAATAGTTCTTTTCCGTTTTAAGCAATTGTCTTTCATGTGCCAAAGTATCGACTTGTCCAAGAAGAATATTGTGGGATTTAAGCACTAGATTATTTCAAATAGGGGAGCTGTGGAGTCGGTTAACTCAGTTATACAAAGTTGTTTCACTGTTAGAGAAATTTTTCATTATAAATACATAGATATTTGGCTCTGTTCTGCAGCATGCACAATCTGGACTTGCCCAATATAATATTGGTGGGAGTGCTACTGCGGTATCCTAGAGCAATTCTTAGAGCTACGTGAATTCTTTCCAGCTTTATAATTAGGTTATTAGTTTTAGGAGCGAAAACAAAGAAACTGTAATCGATATGAGAACGAATGAGGCTTTTGTATAAAGAAATGAGTGTGGAAGATTCAGCTCCCCATTTTATGCCATTAATAAATACAAGAATGTTTAATCTTTTTGAACATTTATTCCGAACGTAGTCAATGTGTATATTGAATTTAAGCTGATAGTAGAAAAATATTCCTAAAAATTGAACATAGTCCCCAGACGGGGTGATTATCAATTTTAATTGAGACTTGATCGGATCCCTTTTTGGTTGAAGTGAATAGGGATAGTTTTTTCAGATGCTAAAGATAAACCAAGGTGGTCAAGATTGGCACCTAAGGTGATAATGGTTTTTTCTAATGTTCTTTTACTTTTGCTAGGTATTGTGATTGGAAAGTAAATGGCTATGTCATCCGCGAACTGTGAAATATGGATAGAAGAATTTAGGTCGACTGCAATATCATTGACATAAATAAGATATAGGAGAGGATTCAGGACCCCACCTTGGGGCAGGCCCCTAAATACCTTTCTTGTGAAAGTGTAGGCGTCGTTGACGACAAATTTGACATTACGTTCGTGCGTTAGAAAGCTCACGAGATTAACAATGTTACGAGCGCATCACATAGTACTGAGTTTTTTCATTAGAATATCACTGTTAACATTGTCAAACGCTCCCTTGACATCAAGAAAGCAAGCAAGTACTTTGCCTTCTCTACGAATACAGTCAGCATTGCAAGGTTGTCAGCGCAAGATCTTCCTGATCGAAAACCAGCCTGAGAAAAAGGGAGAAGGTCACAAATTTCTAGCCACCATTGAAGCCTTGACTTAACCATTTTTTCCAATTACAAAGACAATATGTTATCGAGATGGGTCGGACTCCATTACCATCCTTCTTAATAATGAAAAATGTGAGAAATTTCTTCCACCCTGGAGGATATATACTAAGTGAATAGATCTCGTTGAGCAAATCAAGTAGTATCAGTTTGGTTGAGAGAGGCAGATTGACAATTAGAATGTATTTAATTCTGCCAGGGCCTGGGCAGATCTTGAGGCTACCACTATTAAAGGCCGGAGTAAATTCATGAAGGCCAAAAGGCGAACTGAGAAATTAGTTATTTTCATTAGCGTATAATTCTGGAAAAGTGAAAGTTGACTTACTGGGAACCTAAGGAGGAATGAGTTTGTAAATTGCATCTTCAATTTTAATTAATCAGTCTGAGTAGTCTTCATTGAATTTAACAGTAGCCCATTTACTTTTTAGGATCCTGCATTTTTTCCAGACATATGTCACATCTGTTTCAAAGTTAATGCTTTCTGCGAATTTTCTGACGTTCTCAACTTTACATTTTTTATATACTTCATATACTTTCTCGCAGAAGATATCCGTTTCTTATATTCTATAAAATCGGCGTGAGTATCTCCATTTTTTATGTGTAGCTTTTCTAAGATGTATGACATATACACTCGTCATTCCATCATGGAACTAGGTTTCTGTACTGTCTGACATTAGCGGTTTTCGGAGAAAGAGTACAGTTTGAAATAGCTTCCGTTACAACATGTAAAGAAAGAAAAATTGTATTTGCTGATGGTATCGAGTGAATCGAATGAAGGGATAGAAATTTCGAATGTGATTGTTTCATCAAGGTTTGGCATTGGATCCAGTTAGTTTTTTAGGAGGTAAATCCCCGTTGCTTTTGGATGTAAGGTATTTTATCGACTCAAGAATACTGAATTTAATTAAATCATAAGTGGCTGGTGAGCAGAGAACTAGATCTATATTAGATAAACTATTTCGGTTAAAGTCAATGTGGGTACGTATGTTTGGATGAATTAGAATTAAATCAGAGTCGTTTATCGAGTTTAGGAGTTTGATTCCGTAGGTATCTATATTGGAGCAATTACATGAAGTGTGATGGGAATTGAAATCGAAGATGAGACTGGGATCATGCATACTTAGAGAGGAAAAAAGCAGATTCCATTCTATCCGTGAGACAGAGCGTCCAGGAACCCTGTAGTAGGCAGCTAAGTTTAAGGTGGAATTTAAGTAATGTATTTTGAGATTGTCCTGTTTCCAGATTGTTCATAATACCACGCAGATCTTGGATGGGTGTAAATTTTAGACTTTTTCTTACCAAAAATATAATACCACCACCAGGACTGTGAGTTCTGTCAATTCTGTATGTGTGAAAACTGGAGAGATCAAATTTTTTATGATTTTTATGGTTAGTTTCTACGCCTACAAATACATCGAATACTTCTAAGCGTTTTTGTAGTTCCTCTCTACAACTGCAAATTCCTCTACAGTTCCAGTATAGCAACTTCAGTCCAATACTAGATCAGACCTGACGGCAATTTAAACTCATAGAAAAGGTAATTAGGAGTGGACTGATAGATTGATCGAAGCGTCCTCTGATGACATGGAGAAGTCCGAGTCTAAATCCTGCGATGAGAAAGACCGTCTCCATAGTCCTCATCTTCTGTCCATTTGCCATTTCAAGTTTTTTAATAATACGTGAAGTTCTATTTTTAATCGATCTGTTTGTCAAGCTGGGCTAGATTTCACGCAGCATTTTGATTAGCGAAGTAAGGTCACTTGTGTAGGATTGTGCCAACTGAACAATGTCCGGATTGCCTTTGGCTTTAATTAGCAGTTCTTTGTACTGTTCGAATTTTATAATATTGTAAGAATCCCGGACGAGATCCCAATTTATAGGAATTTTATTAAATGGTTGTTTGTTTGGAATTGAATAAGTAAGATTGGTTTATTAATATTAAATAATGAATAACGATGTACACTGAGTTCTTAATTCTCGCAACTCTCGATACACTCTGTTCTCTTTCTCGCAACTCTCGATACACTCTGTTCTCTTTTAAGTCTCGACTTCTCGACTTCTCGATACTCACTCTCTTTCTTCTGCACAAAATTCATCACTCGTACACAGATACACACATACACGCAAACGCATCCATACTCTTAGTCTTAGATGTTAGACCTGAGAGGCTGGCCATAAACAGTCTCAAGACCCAGGCCTAACTTTCTTTATTGTTTAGGTTATACGACTCGGGACATCTGCAGTCGAGCACCAGGGAAAGTTTTAGTCCCTTTCCCAGAACTGCCTATCCCACAATATATATATTCGGATTTTTAATAAAAATCTGTTTAACCAGTTTAAGTGCCAAATCAATAGTTTTTGAGTCAACCTGATCAATCTTAGTTCCATCTTTCTTCTACTTCTTGAGCGGAGTGATAGGTCACCTTGTAGGAGCCAGGGGTCTCCCTGTTTGAGGGGCAGTTTGCATCCATCGTGGTGGGGGTTACATTTTTATCCATTGTCGTGGGGCCAGCAGGCGAAGAACTACTGTTAGAGGTTGTAGAGAATGGTCTCTTATTGGAGATTTTGTTTCGGATGGAGCCCTTATGCTCCTCATTTAGAGACTGTTGCTTTTCAGTAATCAAAGGAGGAAATGATTCCGCCTTGATGATATCTCTCACTTGGCTAGTTAATGAAGAGCTCTTAATTTCTTGCTGCAGTTTATTATTTGATTTGGGACAGATGTCCTTCCCCCTTCTCTTTGGAAACACTTTAAGTTGTCCGTTGAGATGAAGATCCAGCAAGAGGTATTGTCATAGTTTACTTTTCGACTCTCGGAAGTTTGTTTACATCGTCCGGAAGAATGTATACCTGCCTGCGAAAGCTGAGTATATGTGTGAATCCTGCTTTTATGAAGAAGATAGGAGAAACGGTTCTAACTCCCATTTGCTTGTATACATTTAGTATAACGTTGTGAGGAATAATAGGACAGACGTTAGGGAGAATAATTCGCTTGGTTTTCATAATTAGCTTACAGAAATCAATGGGTCTTTTATGAGCATGTTTGAATTACCGGCCGTAAGTTTATCAATACATGTTTTGCCTGCGAGGTATATACATATTCTATTATTCGCAACTCTTGAAGTAAATCGAATGTTAGTTGGGCCTTCCCAACTTCCAAAATATAATCTTGTATGGTAATATCTTCGTATGCATCGAGTACAATAGTATGTTCCTTCATGGAGAAATGCAAACTGCGACAAACACGAAACCACAGCAGGACGCATTTCTTAGTTATTGATATTAGAATAAGGTATCAAAATTCGACATCCTATTTTTTGGACCCCAAAAATTCTATTCCTGTAAAACTATCATTTATAACATAATATACATTATATATTGAAATGGTAATCATATGATAGCATGTATTATGTCTTCTAGGACGTATACATAAATACAGTGTGGTCACTGAAAGACTGAAAAAAAAACAAATTCAGCATTTATTGAAATTATTCGTTTGCCGAAAATTTCTCGCAGGAGGTCCATCGTCGCCTTGGCAGTGTGCGCAGTAGCTCCATCCTACTGAAATCATACCTCGTGATTATTTTCTACCTATAATTTATAATTATAAATATAATTGCATTAGTAAATATAAATAAATATAAGCAATTAGGAAGTAATTAATTTTTTGTGATTTTTATTCAAATAGATAAATTGCCTAACGGTTGTCGATCGATCTATGAATACAGTTATTCACAAATTATTAAAGAGTCTTCATCGTGCATATAAGCATAATTCTGAAATATCATGTATATAACTGTGATTTTAACGGTTAGAAAACACAAAACATACCCGTATATACGAACACGTATATGTATACACAGTTACGTATTGTAAAAAGGACCTGTAATGAGAGATCTTAAGATCACCTGATCTAGAAAAATTGACATTTCGGAAAGCTATATTGTCAAAAATGTATTAGTACGTTTATTCATATTTTCATTACTGCGAATGTTGAAGTACTTATGTGACATACTATAATGCAAAATTCCACCGAATACACATAATATAAAAAAACATGTAAAAAATAATCAAAGTATAATATTTTTCATAATCTCCGTATAAAATAGATTTCTGCCACATTTATTAATTAATTACATTCTCTAAAGCATAAATCTGCAACCGCAATCTATTTACTAGAAACAATATTATTCTTTGTGCTTAAATTCAATACAGTTCGCTCTGACGGAAAAGGACTTTTATTGAGAAGGACTAATACTGAATTGGATTCTGAAATTGTTCCGTCAACGGAAGTTAAAATGAAGGACATTTTCTAGATATACATAGTCCAATGAAATTGTATATCCTGTCGATGTAATAACGAATACTTGTTACAACATATGATGGGTCATACACTAATTAGAACAATTTCTCAGGATATTGCAAAAAAAGATATAAAATAAATGTCAAACTGTGGATGTGTAACAAACAATAACGATATATACGGTAAGGTTCGTTAATTAAATTAAATGCAATAATTTGTCAGTATTATCTTGAATGTAATTTTTGTTTCTTTTTAATAATGTTTTACACTACATCATTAAATATATATAGTGTAAGAGTCACTGAAGTCGTCAAGTGTTAAGAAATTATCTGAGTATGAAAAGATATTTAAGGAAAGTAGATTAAAGTTATATAAATTCTTTCTTGATCTACTGTAAAAGAAAGAAATGTAAATAAGTTTTATTTTGAAATTGTTCCTGCTTTAATATCTCGGCTAAAAATTATTATAGAACTGCTATGTACATTGAAATATTTTCATAACGAATATGGATCAAATTTCAAAAAAATATCGCAATCAAATATGAATAATTGAAAATTATTTTGCGTGCTTAAGGAGTATAAACGAATTTCTGACTTTCGTTGAACATTCATTAAATAGTATACATGTATAATATTCGTATATATATATATATATATATATATATATATATATATATATATATATATATATATATATAAATAATGTATACTAACTACACTATATTGCTTACAAAGAAAAAAATATCCATAATGATGATATAATTAACTCCATCGGATATTTTCCTGGAGATTTAGGAAGAATATACTGTAAACCTAACAGAATACATAATTGAGAATAGAACCCTGACGATTCTTAGAATCGAGAAAAGTTTTAATTTAATCAGTTCTAAGTTAGTCAACTTACAATTCTTCATATCAATTCAAATATGCTACCTTGTCACTTATAAAATATAAAAATATTCTACATTAAATTTTTTTGAAATAGGCTGATGTGAGACATGTTCCATTATTCCGTTCTAATCTAGGGTCAAAATTTATTATTATTTTGTCAATCACTTCATCGAGAATCGTTCCAACTTTATTTCTTAATTATTCTCTTAAATCTCAGATTAACTAGAATCTAACATTTTGTTCTTCAAGTATCTACATAGACAATCACAGTAAGCCATCCTGTGCCTTAAACTCTGCGTCATCAGTTGAAACAATTGACAGTTTTCGAGGATAAAGACGGTCAGATTTCAATATTCCATTTTGTATGCAAAGTTTTCAGCTCGAAACATACTATTTATTTTAAATATGACCATTGCATAATATATTAACGCTAACATAAAGCTATGTAGATGAACTAACAGTTGCGTTTCAGATACTTAATTTATCTTCAAGAAAAGAATGAATTAACATGTATGCATGTGCAATGTAATCTATTCGTGCGTAATGTAAAAATGCTTGGACAGTCACATTTGAATTCAGTAAGTCAATACACACTTGTACATATATGATTTGCGGAAATATCATATACTGAGCAAAAAGTGTACCTTCGTTATTAAGTTTCTAATGAGTTTATTCCTCTGAGCGTAACGATACTTTACTCGGAGATGGCCATTTCGAACGAAATTTTGTTCACTGCATATTTTAACTGATAACTAGAAAACATAAAATATTTCATAATATCCAGATATTTGTACACATAATATTACAATCAAGCTATACTCACACAGAAATTTCACAGAGTAAACACAAATGTGCGAGAGTTAGTATAAATAAATGTTCCAATACCTGTGGTATAGTGTATTTATTGTTTCTCAAATCGCATTGATGGAAATGATTTCCAGACTACTTCAGAATAATACTGCTTCGGATGTTGAATCAAAAACATTGTCAAAATTTTGCAATAATGTTTAATATTCTTGCGCTAATATCTTGCATATAATTAATATTATAATAGTGAAAACAGATTGTTCTGGTATGTATACCTATACCTACAATATTTATAGTTACCTTGAATGGTAAAATATGTATATTTTTCCCAACATCGACTTTGAATATTGTACTGATACTCATTTCTAAATATTTTTTTTATTCATATATTCTATTGAAATTAATGTTTCTTTCTTCTTTTTTTGAAACGAAGTGACATATATGTGAAAGACATATGTGTGTACCATTCTTAGAAGAGGCGAGAACATTCCTGGATTAATTTGGGTACTATTGCACTAAATTAATTTAATAACAATGTCTAGAGCAACAGTTTTACAAATTGACAACGAAATTGACGATTTTAACGGTAATCAATAATTTTCTTCATCAGCAAAACTTAATCTAATTTTTTGTGAAAATATAGCATATTTGTTATTTCTCTTATCTACTTAGAGATAAGGAGATGGGGAAATAAACAGGATCTTATCTTCCTTGAAATATCTGCACATACACACCATATCTCTAGACATTTATATATTTCTTATTTGATTCATTTAAAGAATTAATGAACATCATACAATAGAACAAGATAAAAGGAAAAATGTATATTGTGCAATTTATTATTTTATATTAGATGCAATTACTTGCATTAGTTGATTGACATGTGATTCTAAAACAAATTACATCGGGGAACAAATGACGACGCTAATTGCACGTGTCCGTGAGAATCGATTTCTTATCAGTAGCAGAGAGTTAATTATTACGATGATGAAATGCAACGAAGGAGAAAATTGTGCAAAAACTGCTAGCTTTTACACAGTGAAATTACATTTTAAACTTATCGATTAAACATTCAATTTGGTGGAAAAAACGTATGCAAATTTATGGGAGCGAATATATTTTTTTCGGTTTTTAGCAATCTCGTGTCGTGAACGCATTTGAATTAGAAAAAAAACAACTTTTTTATCAACATTTCAAGTATAATATCATCAGTTTGTTACAGACAGTTGTTTGATGAGCAGTCGTTTCTAATAGTATAGTTTACATTTAATAACGACATGCAACAAGTTACTACCTATACTCGCAAAACATGTACCACAGTGAAATACATACTTCAATGAACCAATAACCAAAAATTTGAGCAGGTTTTGTTCGTTATTCTTTTTAATATTGTAGGTAGAACGAATCAACGTTAATTGTTTCAATTAACTTCTTTAAATAACAAATCTTTTTTATTCGCTCGTTACGGAGAATATTCATTGAAAACTATTAAATATGCATTCAGGTTCCCAATTTCAACATTTAGAAAATTATTAAGTTTTAGGGATGTATAAATTTATAGTATTATGCTTATTTTAGTACCTAGTATTATGCTTATTTTAGTACCTACTCATTCTATATGGTTAAATTTTACTTAACTTAATTTTCATTAAAACTGAGTTCTAATTTGTTTAGAACATTGTTGTTGTTTAAAATTAGTATTACTAGTGTATTTATTACTAAAATTACTATTATTAGTGTAATTATCAATTAAATTTATTATTCTAATATTCAATAATATCCGTGTTAAGTCTAATGCTATCAATCCGGTTCGTAGGGTCAAATATTAAGTCTAACTCGATCAAGCCGTCTTGCGCTAGACTTGAATATCGCACTTGTGTGCGATGAACCCCCTACACCCGAAGGACCACCAGTGACAATGTAAGAATTGCCAAAGTCGACGTGTACTGAGGAATCTCGAGGTTTTTCGATCTACTGATCTCGTGCTCCCGATGAACGTCTTTACCGACGAGAGTCTGTGTCTATCTATTCTATTTTTGCTTTCGATGAGCATACTTTTCGTATCTACCTCCAAAGTTCTCTGCGATGAAGACTTGGACATTTCCCTCTCCAGGAAAACTATCTAGGAAGGATATACCGAGCATCGTATGCTGCGAAAGGAAATTTTGGTGGAAAGTGCAACTTTCACTTTCCCAAGGCGTCATACGTACCCCTAAGGACGTTCATCCTAAGGATCGACTATAATTTACTAGAGGGTCGTTCGTTGGTAACAGTAGTGTTGGTAGCAAATCTAATATCTGCGCTCTAATATATTAAGAAATAAATTCCGTCCTTGCCAAAAATTACGGTTGTTGCTGGCCTTAACAATCCGTCTAAAATGTCTCCTTTGAATTTTTCGATTTTATATTCCAAACACTATATCTGCACACAAAATTATAGAGAGGCAAATAATATCTGTTTTGGAACATGAACCTTTCATGGAAAATTGTTGTATTGGACAATTACTTACATAATATGTTGCAACTATTCTTTAAATCGTATGCAAAATTTGCATGATTATGTTTAAAATATATTCTCAATGTTTGAACTTGTTCATTCCTTTGCATTAAATGTAAAATTATTTATTTATTTAACTGACTAATGGTAATCTTTCCTCCTTGAATAGATTATTTGATCCCCGAGCATTGATTGCCGGTAATATACTGCGTTTTACATTTACTTTACGGCAGAAAGCAGATCCTAGCAACGTGACGCAGCTATATGAGTCCTTTGTTATGAAGTAATTTCTATGCTTCGACAAGAAAGAGATTAAACAAGAAAAGATTCAAAATGTTTCTCAGGAATAATAATTAATCGCTCATGTCGTAAATTCGAGCAGTCAAACAAAGAGATCTAATGTAATATCTATATCTTTGTATATTTTTCTATATTTTTTATTATATAGGCTATATTTTACTTTATTATACTTTATTATATTTATTATATACTATAGATGTTTGCTATATCCCTCAAATAATATTCAATTTTTTTCGGTCTCTCAAATTTCGGCTCCTGCTCCTTTTGCTTGGACGAAATATGTCGCCACAACATTATCGGTTGCAATACCATTCGATGGGTAACATTCTTTCATAGCACCGCTTCTACAACATCACTGACGAGTTATCTCTTCATAATTTTGCTCTTATGATGACACTGGTAATGTGAGTTATCTCATGTTTTATTAGAAATGATGCAAAATATTGTTACTGTTTTCCGTAGTATTGACAGAATGCAAGGTGTTGTCTCCATTGCAAGGCAGAAACACTATTATGCGAGATGTCTCGTCAATAGCACCGTAAGAGTGAAATTGTAATGCGGGATAACTCGACAGTGGAATTGTAGCAGCGTAATTATGAAGTGAGATATCTCGTAGTGGTATTCCACAACCAACATGGAGGAAATATCTTGTCCATACCAGTGAGGATTAGAGAAGTTCCAATGTTTTACAAGTATTTTATTTTATCTTTTTTTTTTTTTTTTTACGTGGAGGAAATCTTGCCTAAGACACCTAGTCTTCAGTGGAGGGGCTAGGTAGTATCGGATTCTTACCGACTAAAACCTCCACGGTGGCCTACTTTCTGCACTTTGAAAGCCCCGAAACCGGAATATTTTCCGGTGCTTCTCTGTCATTTACCTGTTAGACTCCTCTTCGGAGGATGTTGTCCTCGTTTCATCCTGGTTAAGGTTGGTTTCGCAGCGCTTACAGTCAATGCCAGGCCGCATCTTCTTGTGTTTCGTCTCTGGTCGGGGGCCGCGTTGTTTCTTGTGCGTCGTCTGGCGCCTGTGCGCCACCCTCAGCTTTCCTGTCTTGCCGATTCTAATGATTCCCGATTTCTCTCTCTTGCTTGCTTGGACACTATCACTTCTTCGCAGAAGCGAGTGATTGCGGTACACGCGTGCTAGGTGAGTACCTACGTGATCTTGAACTTTAGTGCTTCAGTCCCTCGAACCGATCATTGTTCCCAATGTGTGAGGACCGCTCTAATGGCTGACTTTACAGTGTAGCCATTTTCCAGTTTCTGCTTCCATTCTTGTTGGGTTAGTTGCAGCGGTTGGCGGCGCATTCGCGTCGTGTCCACTCTCGTGGTTGTTTCTCCGTTGTCTTGTGCTAGTTGCATTTGATGGAAGATTCTCGCGTCCACTTTCGCTAGTATGGAGAACGAGGTCATGCCGGTGTGAAGACAGCCTTATCACCACAATTCAGTGACTCAAGAACAAAACCGAGAATCCAACAGATAGTCCTATCAATTCAACCAAGGTCCAAACTGACTCAGAAGCCTAAGAGTCAGTAATCGCCCATATCTCCAAGTTCAGATAAGGTCCAACCAAACAAATGTACAGCTATATATATTCCGAACCAATGATGAATAAACTCATTCTTGTTCGCCTTCTCACCCAGTTTACTTCTTTCGTTCGTGCCCCTTCGTCGTTATAGTCATACGTGATTATGTGCGTCGACATTATACCGTGGTTAAAGTCCCGTGACAAATTGGCGATCCTGCCCGGATCCATTAAAAGCTATTCAAGTGCGACTAAATTCACCACTTTATTCCACGAAACAGAGGACTCAGGGACTACGAGAGCCAAGCCGCACTGGACGCTACGGATCAAAGGAACACAGGAACAATTCGTTTCGTAATTGTCGAAACCCTATCCCTTCTTCGGACGACAAACCACTCAAGTAAAGTCAATCAACGCACACAATGAGCCGATCAGGAACAAATTCCTCACCGCAAGACGTGCAAGGCACCTTCGCCGCTATACTTGAGTGATTGGAGCAGATGCAGATACGTCAAGAGCAAACAATAGCCCGACAAGCAGAGCAAGACAAGAGAATGGAGATTCTCACCTGTAACCAGACGTCCCGGGAAGGAACATTCGACAAACAACTCAAAGAAATTCGTAAGTTTGCTACACAGATGGGCGTAGCCAACTACTCAGAGCACGAACAACGCATTTCCGAAATAATGTCATCTGACGAGGAAGAAGGCCATGCACCTCGACAACTACCCGAGGTAGCCGAAGTCAGACGCCACATGCCCGCCGAACTACCAGCAACCGATAACACAGTGAGTAGAGCCTGCAAAATGATACTCATTATGAAGCCACTGTACGGTAAAGACGACATGGGCGTCGAAGATTTTATTAAAAAGGTTCAACTCGCTAAAAATTCCTGCTCTGAACCTGCCTTACTACTTCAACTTATACTCGTGGAAAAGATACTCGATCAAGCCGAACGTAGCATACGTTACACCAAGATCAACACTTATTCTGAACTCTTCGAGGCACTCAGAACTCAAGTTTCCGTACCAGTAACCGTAAATGGCTGTAGAAACAGACTCCGCAGCACCAAGCAAGGCCCCACCGAAAGTGTCCAAGCGTTTTCAAACCGTTTCCGACAAAGCCATAGCGAATTACAGTACACAGTACAAAGCCGCTACAAAGGAGCGATTTCACACTACATAGCCATACAAGAAGCCGATGAAGAAGCTCTCCACATATACATCGCCAATTTGCGAAGCGAAATTGGTCAAACAGTGCTTGCCTGCGATCCCAAAACTTTAGCAGCAGCACAAGTACGAGCAATCAACGTGGAATTATGGATGAAAGAAAATCGACCCAAGTTCATGACACCCAGAAGACAACGTAACGTCCGTCCCCAATATCCAACGTCTAGAATTACTGAAGCACCTCCACCAAGATTACACCCACCTGCACCAGTTCCGCGACCACCTACGTGTGAACATTGCAAGAAACCTGGCCACCACCAGAATCAATGTTAGCAACTGCAAAATTTTCAGCACCGCCAATTCGGAAAATTACCACGTCGAGTAAACAATCTCACCGTACCACAGGAAAATCAAACCAACCTACCTACCGAGTCAACTATAACCCCGGAGAACTTCAACACGTACGATTACGAAGAATCAATGGAAACACCGCAAAATTTCTACTGGACACAGGATCAGGAGTAAACTTAATTAAAGAACACTGTATAACCACCACTACGACTCTAGCCAAACCTCAGACTATATTATGAGGCAACGACGGACACGATTTAGACACAGTCACTCAATTTAACCTTTTCAACAAAAATCATATCTTCCTTGTGATACCTTCAGACTTTCCTTTGAAGACGGGATTATCGGACTTCCTTTCCTCAAACGATACCAATACCAAATTAACAATGATTCTCTATTACTCGATAACCAAAAACTGCCAGACTACACCGGTTCAATTAGAACTCAAACCAGGAGCCAGGGTCACACAGGTCCAAAGGCTAGGAGATGATGTCACTCGTGTTCATTCCTTCAATACTGGTGAGCAAAACATTAATACAAATTGTGAAATTGACACTGACAGACCGAATCCCGCACGCGTCCAAGATTTCATTTCGAAACTAAGGACAGGTCATATCGAGGCGAGCCATAAAGAATCAATACTCAAAGTTATCAGTAGTTACCACGATGTCTTTACTTTAGATCAAGATCCATTACCTTGCACACAATTAACCGAGCATGAAATTACTTTGAAAAATGACAAACCCATTAACATTAAATCCTACAAACCTCCCGAATGTCATAAACAAGAAATCCATAAACAAATTAACGCAATGTTAGGGAAAGGTATAATAGAACCATCTGACTCACCATACAACGCCCCAGTTTGGGTAGTACCTAAAAAAATCCACGGAACAGGAAAACAGAAATGGAGAATCGTTATAGATTTCCGTAAATTGAACGAATATACAGATCAAGACGCTTACCCACTTCTTAACGCAGACGAAATTCTTCAACATTTAGGCAACGCAAAATTCTTCTCCGCTCTAGACCTATCCGCTGGATTCCATCAGATCCCAATGAACCCCAACAGTAAAAAATACACAGCTTTCTCCACGACTAACGAACATTTCCAATACAATCGTATGCCCTTCGGTTTAAAGAACGCACCCGCAATCTTCCAACGTATGATGGATCGAGCACTAGACTGACTTATCGAAAAATACTGTTTCGTGTACATGGACGACATCATTCGATAATACAATAGAAGAACATAACAGAAATTTAGCAATAGTTCTCCAACGACTCAGAAACATTAAACTTAAACTCCAAGCCGATAAGTGCGAATTCCTTAAACCCGAACTCGAATATCTAGGGCACATAGTGACAGCAGACGGAGTGAAACCAAATCCCAGGAAATTACAGGCCATTGGGGACTTTACGCTACTCAAATCAAATCATTTCTCGGACTTACAGGCTACTATCGTAAATTCATACGCAACTTTGCTAAACATTTTAAACCACTGACCATACTAACAAAGAAAGACCAACCGTTTAGATAGACTAACGAACAGCAAACTGCTTTCGACTATCTAGAAATCAAATTATGCGAAGAGCCTATCCTTAAATACCCTGACTTTTCCCAACAATTTACTGTCACTACAGATGCCAGTAACGAAGCCATAGGAGCCGTACTTTCTCCAAACAATCCACCCTGTTGTTTTATACCCCGCACCCTAAATCCAGCTGAAAAAAATTACACCACCACGGAAAAAAAACTCCTCGCGACAGTATGGGCAATCAAACGACTCAGACAGTACTTACTAGGCAGAAAATTCATCATACAGACAGACCACCAAGCTCTTGTTTGGCTGAAGAATGTTAAAGACTCCTCTTCCAGACTCATGAGATGGCGATTGATGAGTACGAATTCGAAATAGAATATAAAAAAGAAAGAGAAAATACGTCGCTGACGCACTATCACGCAATCCCCTTCCTATTCATCCAGTCAAAATAAAATCCGTCAAACCATTCCACGGCAGAGTTAAAATAAAGATACCCAACCCAGAAATCGTCGAAGAACCACCCATCGAGGAAATCCCATCCTCGTCCGCTTCCGAAGAGATTTTTCCCATCGATTTTCTGATCGAAAAATACCAACAATGGAAAAACACGCCAAACGCAGCTCCATTAAAAGCAGTAGCCAATAGGCCTCACTGGCTGCAACTTTCGCCTCAGAAACTCAACACCTACGACGAATCCAAATGGTTACATTCCCTATACGATCTGATACGCGAACTCCCAGAAATCAAAGTCGGTTTGGCCACAGGCTTTTCCAATTATGAAATTGTTTCTATCCAACTTATGCTACGATTTTTATCCACCTATTTACAAAAGAAACTTTATTTCGCGTCCCAACCTGTCAGACAGTACACCCAAACGAGAAACTGCAAATACTTAGAGAGAATCACGACCTCGCCCAACATTTAGGAGAAAATAAAACAATCGCGCGAATCAAAGACCAATATTATTGGACTAACATAGATACAGACGTACAGACGTACATACAGAACTGCGACGTTTGCCAACGAACAAAGTTAATGGCCCCGTGAGGAAGCAATAATAACCGACACACCCGATGAACCAAACGAAAAGTCGCGATAGACATTATCGGACCCCTACCTCTCACCACTCAAGGAAACCAATTTATCTTGTCAATCCAAGATTGCCTGACCAAATATATACTTCTAGCCTCACTTCCAGACCAAAAAGCGGAATCCATTATTGACAAACTCATCAACCATTATATTTATATTTTCTCCTAAACATATACTGACAGATCAAGGACAGAACTTTGTGTGCAAGCTCATGGAATCATTCGAAAAACTTTTTAAAATTAAACACATAAAGACAATCAGCTTTCACCCTCAAAGCAATGGCTCGCTCGAACGTGCACACGGTATAGTAAAAGACCTACTGAGAACCAGTATTGAAGAGAAAAAAAATGAATGGGATCAAAATCTTAACATTATATGTATGGCCTATAATACCTCTGTGCATTCAGTCACTGGTTATACCCCTTTCGAACTAACCTTCGGACACAAAGCTAATATGCCTTCTGCTATATCCCTAACTCCTACATTATTTAAAGACGAATTGTTTAGACTTTGGAAAAATCGACACTCGGAATATCTTAAGCACGCGAAGAGAATAACAGAACGCAATAAATTACGATACAAACGAGACCAAGATCGTAAAATACGAATTCAAAGTTTGTATAACGTAAACGATCAGGTTCTCGTTCATAACGACCACAAACGGCATAAACTCAGTCCAGAATTCCTAGGGCCGTATACCGTAACCGAAGACAAAAGAGCCAACTATCTTTTGAGAATCGGGAAAACTAAAACATCACTCGTACACGGCAATAGATTACGACCATATCGCTTCGTTCCAGGTTGTAGCCCAAGGACAGATAACACTGACTCCGCTAAATGACACCAGCATCATATCTGAGGTAATACACGAATGCTTTATGTACCATGGCGAAATTAAGATCAACATTATATTCGACCCTCTAGAATTAAGTGATGACGTCAGAAAAATAAGAAACATATTAAACGAAACTACCAGAGATTGTACAACTAAGAATTGCAAGTCGTTAGGTTTAAAGCTAACACAAACCAAGGTAACCAAACTACAGTTAGAATACGAGAAACTGCGTGCGCTCTTACACTACAGAATTAAACGAGGCATCCTTAACATTATAGGGTCCGCATCTAAAGCTCTATTCGGTACCTTAGATGAAAACGATTTACAAACCATTGACGCAAATATCGACAAACTACTTAACAACCAAAATAAATTATCCCACATTGTACAGAACCAAACCGCGATCTTCAATGTCCATATTACACAGCCCCGAAATGACACACCTCGTATCCGAATTAGATAAATTCGGAGACACTAGTTACAGGCTCTCTTCAGAAATGAAACTTGACGAACAACTGTTTATAATCGAAGCATTGACAGAAGAAATACAAGACAGAATGGATGATTTTTATAACACTCTTGTATTAGGTAAAAACGGAATCATAAATACTAAACTCATTAACGTAAAACTCTTTATGAACGCTTACGAATGGATTTTACGGAAAAATATGTTAAACTTACACATCCCAGCCGAAATGAACCACTTTCAAACGATAATCGATATTAGCAGACTCAAAACCGCTCTTCACAATGGTAAAATAATATATCAGATCAGCATCCCCATATTAGAAGACAAAGAATGGCAGGTCATTAAATACTATGTCATACCGAAGAAAATAGGAAACACGTTTTTAGCACCTATCTTAAACCACGAGATAGCTATTCAGCAACACGAACACTTTATATTTGTAGACGAACCATATTTGCTACGACATTGTAGAGACACGCCTATCGGTAGCATATGTGTGCGCACACAACCAACACAACAGCGAACTGATGCAAATGAATGTGTAAACCCAATGCACGGCAAAAGAACAGATTATACTAAATGTCCCACTGCCGTATTTCAAATCAAAGGCCTAACATTTGTACCACTACACACACCGAACACTTACATCTTACTACCGGAAAAACCCATCACTATACAGCTATTCTGTAAACTCAACATGAAACATACAATAACCCAACCTACCGTAATCAAAAGCAACGAAGACTGTATTGTATTCTTCGACCAAAATGTAATGAAAATTGGAGGGATAACTAGCGAAACAAATATTTAGTACAACATTTTTGTTAATTATACTGAGGAGGAACTACGAATCATTAATGATAAAATACCGATTATCCCTGAAATCTGTCCAAATTTCAAGTCTTACGAAACATCGCTAAATGACATAGACCAACAGATCAATCAGATCAAAGACCAACATAGAATTGTCTCCGCCACCGAAGTCGCATACTCCATTACCAAATACGCCGGATATATATCATTAGGAATACTAGCCACCTATGTACTGAACAAGATAGGACTGCTACCGCTCCTGGGTAAAATCCTTTCCAACCTCAATCCCTTTAAAACCAGTAACATTTGCATCAAGATTTTCTGCCAAGAAAACACTCAGCAAAACATACCAGTTCAACCCCAACCCCTGGTGCATTACGCTGTTGCACCGACATCACCAATGCTCCATGGAGGGGCATTACCAACATACTCGGACGGGAGCCCAACCACCACCATCAACCCAAGACGCAAACTCGTTCGATTTGGAGGACCAAATCCAATCTAAGAAGGGGGGTGTGAAGACAGCCTTATCACCCCAATTCAGTGACTCAAGAACAAAACCGAGAAACCAACAGATAGTCCTATCACCCAAATCCAACCAAGGTCCAAACTGACTCAGAAGCCTAAGAGTCAGCAATCGCCCATATCTCCAAGTTCAGTCAAGGTCCAACCAAACACATGTACAGCGATATATATTCCGAACCAATGATGAATAAACCCATTCTTGTTCGCCTTCTCATCCAGTTTACTTCTTTCGTTCGTGCCCCTTCGTCGTTATAGTCATACGTGATTATACGCGTCGACATTATACCGTGGTTAAAGTCCCGTGACACCGGCGAAAGTGAGCGCCGCGTCGTGTGAGACTGTTCGGTATGCCTTCACGATGCGGATCGACATTCTTCTTTGAACCCTGCGCACGGCTTTGTCGCTTCCTTTCGTTACAAGTATATATTAACATACATCTTTCATATTTGCTATTTTAATACATGGTGTGCAAAATTAAGCCTCGCACAATTAGTTCAATGTCGTTTCAGGAGAAAATATATTATTATCACGTAACACGATATTATGTACTACCACGTTTTCCATGATAGTACGTGATATCATGAATATTATTTTTATATAATGTTGATTAATTTAGTCGTACATCATTTCATGTGTAATAATAGAGTGTGTAATTTCAAACAATGGATAAAGTAAATTTTGCAACATCTTTGATTTCGAACAAAATATGTAGATCAACTTGGATACACGAAATAAATGCAAATAGAGAACACTTAGACGAATATAGATGTCTAAAATATTAGAAGGAAAATGTTGAATATTACATATGTTACTACTATATTGTGAGTATATGTTTCAGAATACTAGAACCGAATTTGGATCTTCGAATGTTCTACGATTGTTGTATGATTTTATTTTCTGTAGTTTAAACAGTCTAAAATATTTTCAACGAGTATTGAAATAACTTTGTTCACCTTTGTATTTCAAACTTATTAAAGTTGGTGGAGGACGAACAATGTAGATAATATTTACTTTTTTGTATATTTACAATCATATTTTGGTTATTGTTCTAGCTGCGTGATCTATTGAACCATCAGTGTACTTATATTTATTATATCGTTATTTAAATTTAAAATTAAGGAAATACAAGAAATTTCAAAAATACTGGATTGTCGGCAATCACACAGTGGAAAAATAATTTTAATTCTTGATTCAAAAGTCAATTTTCCAATATTTTCAAAGAAATAAAACAATTTATTTAATTAATACAGACGTGTCTACTGCCGAATATAAAAATTTCTTTCCTGTTTTTTTTATTTTCAAGAAATATAATTGAACTGGAAAGGTAAAACAACTTAAAGTTAATTAAATAAACAGTCTTCAATTTTGTATAATTAAAAATGTAACAAATCTTTTCTTTAAAAATATTGTTTTCTTCGATTATATACATATTATTATTATTACTAGACTGCAAATTTTTATACATTTGTAGGAAATTTGAAGCTGCAAGAATATAATATAATGTATAATATGTAAACTTATGTGAAAACATCAAAGTATAATATTTCATGTGTGAAACAAACCTCCAGGCAGGTTTAGTTTCTTCGATTGTGTCTCATAAGAATAATTGCCCTTGTGAGGAAGATTTCAATTTAGAAGACCGTAATCTTGTGAATCTAGTCACAAAAATCTTTTTACTGTTTTTATAATTTTCGACGGAGGAGAATACTCCCGCTGCATGATCAGCTTCGCTGCATGATCAGATTCGAAAAAACGAGCTCACGATCGTCAAACTAGAGATGTCACGTTTTAAAATTAGATCGGATTGTTATATGATATTACGTATTTATGTAATTACAGGAGTTTAAATGATCGACATTTTGTTATTGTCACTGACACAATTATGCTCCTCACTGCAGGTGCATACACTTGTTTAAATATAGTACATACATTTTTAACCTTTTAACCTTTAGTTTGTACTAGAGTATCATATGATCGTTAGAGTCTGAGGTTTATATATAATTAATTAATTGATTAAATCTATCAAAGCATATACATTTAACGCGTTCTTAATTTTTTATATATGATATTACACACTTGGTAAATTTATTAAACACTCAAAAAGTTAATACAAGATATGTAAAAGAAACAAATTTAATTTGTTATATTTAAATTTTATGCATTGCTCGTGTGTACAAATTTATAAACGAAGATATTAGTAGAACCGGTCGCTTATATTTCTGTGCAATTGTTATATAATATTCGTTTCTTGTAAGCGTTTTGATTTAGTAACAAAAACTATTTGTTACAGATTTCGTTCGTTATAGGATATCTCAAAATGATTTGAGAGATACAGATTGAACTTCAACACTATTTTTAAAAAATATAATTCGAATTTGTATGTGAATATATATGAAAATATTAAATGTATCATAAAATCAAATGTTTTAAAATTAAAATTTGATAATAAATAAAACTTTTTATTTTATGAACACTATTTTGCTTAATAAATTTATTCAATAAAATATTGTCTTTTTAATATTTGGAAGTATCATTTTAGTTTTCTGAAAATCTAAATTTTTCGAGTTATATCACTATCGAAATAGGGGTGTGAATTATTGAAATAATTATAATTTCGTCTATGTTATCATACATAATAATACAGTTTACCAAGAATAATTTTATTTCGAACATGCAATGGAAATGTATAAAGCAGGTTTCTCAAAGCATTTCAGCACTACGAATTGTAAATCAAGTACAGTAGATCTAATCCTTTCCATTCCACAGGTAGCTCAGCACCTAGAAAGGAAAATTTTAAAAGATCTATACGACAGCGACCACTTCCCCATAAAAACTTACGGAGACAATATCACAATATCACCACAGCACAAAATTACTACCAACCAAAATGGAAAATGAGAAAAACAAACTGGCCAGTATATTAAAAAGACATAACGTTTCAAATTATCGAGAAAGAAACAGAACCTGAACTTGAGCCAGCCCAGATTAACAAAACAATAAACAAATTTCAACAAATGATAATCTTAGCCGCAGACAAAGCCTTTGGAATTTCCAGACTGCAAAAAATTAGGAAAATACCTGTACCGTGTTGGAGCAAAGAATACAAAATAGCCATGCAAGAGAGTCATCACGCATTCAATAGAGCAGAAAAATATCCCACAAACGAAAACTTGACCCGGTTTAGAAAGAAACGCGCCAACTTCCGTAGAATAATTAAAGAAAATAAAAAGCAATGATAGAAGAACTACATATTATATTATATACCGATAAATCCACCAACATCTGTAGTATGGAAAGGAATCTCCTACAAATATTCAATTCCTGGAAACTGATGATGGCAGGGCTGTAACTCAAGCCCACGACATTGCTAACACACTAGCCAAAAAATTCCACAAAAATTCAAATAACTTAAACTCACCATACCCTACAATAATCAACAACTATATACTCGGACAGCATGATCAGATTGACAATGATAGCAACTCATTACTAAACTCACCTTTAACACTCAAGGAAATAAGCTCCATCCTTACATTAACAAAAAACTCCGCCCCTAGATCAGATAATATTCCAACTCACTACTAAAAATGCTCCCAAAAACTGGAAAGACCTGTTAAAGATCTTTAACTGTATATGGATTCATAAAGTCTTCCCCGAAAATTGGCAAAAAGCAATAGTAATTCCAATTCCTAAGCCAAGCAAAAGCCAACAAAATCATAACAATTATTGCCCAATTGCATTAACTAACATCATGTGCAAATTACTGGAAAAAATCGTAAACCGTAAGTGTGACCGGCAAAAATGTATAAAAACAAACACTTTTTTTTCTACACAAATTTTATTCATCGATGGTCGGTTCGCGACTGTTCTTCTACTCTTCCAACATTCCTACTTCTAGAATACATTTCTGTTGGCCTCAACGACACGTGTCTCTGTATCCAAGAACGTGTCGCCTGTTATCACATAGGCTTCGATGGTACTTTGAAGTAAAAAAACTTCTTAACCCAAACCAATACCGTTTCCGACGCTATCGTTCTACTATTGACATCTTAACGAACTTGGAATCTAACATCTGCGACGCCTTCCTCAACGTAGAATACATAGCCGCCTTCGATATTGAAAAAGCCTTCGACATAATCTGGAAATCCAAAATTGCAAATTCCCCCATACAGTTAAAAGTGAATGACAATATGTTATCCTTCATAACCAACTTCCTATCAAATAGATCCATCCAAGTCAAAGTAAATGGAACTTTGTTACACCCAGTTATAATCAAAAACGGAGTCCTACAAGGATCAGTAATGAGCACCACTCTATTTTTAATAGGAATTAACGATATCACCATCAACCTCAAGCCACCAATAAAAACCCAGTTATTTGCGAATGACATTACAATCACATGTAGCGGGAAAAACGTACACTCCATAAACCAACATTTACAAACAACCATTAATACTCTACACGACAGGTAAAAAACAACTGGCTTACAATTTTCTCCCCAAAAAAAAACTCAAGGCATCCTATTCACTAGGAAAACCAAACTCTCACCTAAACTATATCTGAGTGATTTTGAAATAAAACTCGCATACATTATCAAAATATTCGACCTTATTTTCAACGAAAAGCCATCTTGGGCGCTATATCTAAAATCCTTAAAAGAAATCCTTAAAATTCTTTTCAATAACAACTGGGGAGCCGATAAAGACACTCTTTTAGAAACATATGAGCGTTAATTAGATCTAAACTAGATTACGACTCTACTGAGTTTATAACTCAGCCAAAAGATTCACTTAAAAAATAATAGAACCAGTCTCCCATTCAGCTCTAAGACTAGCCACAGGTGCATACCGTACATGCTCCATAAACAGTCTACTATTCGAAGCTAAAGAAAAGGCCCTTGAAATCAGAAAAAAGTTCCTAACCCTTAAATACGCAATAAAAGTCTCATCCACTCTAATAACCCTTCTTCTAATAATATCTTCTCCAATAGATACAAAGCTCTCTACATCAATAAATTCAAAATTCTCTCCCCTTTTCATATCAGAGTTACCAAACTCCTCCAATCCAGCAGTTTCAGAATCCACCCCACTATCGAACATAAACCACTACAAATCCTAATATGGACAATAAAAGCATTCCCAACAAACACCAGTCTTGCTGAACTCCCCAAAAAAATCCTCAATCCAACTGACTACAGGGCCCGATTCCTAGAATTAAACAACAGCTACGCTCACCACAGCAAGATTTACACTAACGGATTAAAAACGAACACTGGGTACGCTGGATACGCTATCATTACAAAAAGAGCCAAAAAAACATAAAATCTCTTCATCATCCATCTTTACAGCCGAAATTTATGCCACTTTTTAAGCCTTACAATATGCACACTCAAATAACGAAATCCAAGATAACCAATTCATAATCACCATACAAGAACTATACCACGACCAATCTAACGCCAAAATTACAATCATCTGGATTCTAGCTCATCAAGGAATAGAAGGAAATGAAAAAGCTGACGCAGCAACGAAAGAAACCACAGTTTCCTCACTTACTAACAATCGCAGCTACCTTCCAATCCCCTGTGAAAACCAAATAATCCACTGCAAAAAAGTAATAAAAAATGAATGGAAGAATACATGGATCACAACTGAAAGCACTCAACTAGACAAAAGTATTCGAAACTTTCACCAACAAACATCAAACATTGGAAACAGGAAGGAAGGAATAAATATCACACGGATGAACTGGTCATACCAAGCTAAATACTCATGAACACAAAATTGAAAAAACTACACCTCTCACCTGCAGCCATTGCAATAACAACCTATTAATAGTCAGCCATATTCTGCACGAATGCCACACCACAGAAGCCCCAAAAACAGAGACACGGAATTAACTCAAACATAAACTTGACTTCTCAAAATGACGTACAAAGAGTTTTAAAATATTTCGAAAACACAAACAACTACACACATATCCAATACCACGAAAATGAAGAAGAAGAAGAAAATAACGTATAAAATTATCGTATTTTATGTTTTCTGAAAGAATGCTGATTACTAATCCAGTAATATTGTAATATCATAATAATGAATATAATTATAATAATACAATAATTTTATAATACTTTATAATATGTACACATATGTAATTAAATCGTTTCATATTTAGTGTTCTCTAAATTTGGACACAAAATATATTTTTATTGATAAGCCAATTTTTCTTTTTTTTTTGTATTTCTGTATAACATCGTATTTTGAAAGCTTGATCGAAAGCTTCATTCTCTTTTGTCTAGAAGGCATATACAGTGGTTCACGTAAAAGAGGTATAACATTCTGATATTACTGCATTTTAAAATATTTATAGATTATCTCTCATTAAGTTGAGCAACTTTTGCATCAAACGGCTCATTTAGAACTTCGTTTCAATTTTCGTGATATTGATTTTTGAGAACAACTCGAGGGATGTATACTACGCATTTTCAATCTTGCATTTTCAACGCATTTTCATCTGAAGCGTTGAATACTATGTAATTGTGGGATTGAAAATGTTATCAAACTTTATTTTCGAGAAAAATCTTTGAATGTTCATTATCTGTACATTGTATATTCTTACTTATCAAATATAATAGGTACCGATAAATATACAGTGAATAATTAAAATGGCACTCGTAAATCATAAATATATTTAAACGTATACATGTAAATCTAATTGTCACAAACTAAATTTTCTCGGGTTAAGACCGGTATACAGAGAAATTTCTTTTCTAAAATTATATTTTTATTTGTCATTTCACTTAGAATCACTCTCTTACTGATTGTACCTTCAATTATACGAAACTTTCTAAAAATCCAAGTTGCAGTGTAAATATAATATCAAAGAGAATTAAAGAATTAAATATTAAAATGATTTCATCATAAAAGAATTGATATCAAACAAATAGAATTCTGTAATTACAATTCTCCGATTATAATTTTATCATTCGAAACAAAGCAGTATTTACAGAAAACTTCATTCATACGAGAAATTTTATTCACACGCACATCGTTATATACTAGAATGATAAATATGGAAAATTAAATTTGTTGTTAAATATGATCGATACTTACGTGTAATTTAATCTTATACATCACGTAATAATTAACGCACAATGGATTTTAGTATGAAGGAAATTTGAAATTATCAATCTTTTTAATAACCGTACTTTCTGAATAAATAGAAAAATTATTAGCAATGTATAATTTATATTAGCATATTATTATATATAATTATAGATTGGAATACCATTAGCAACGTTTTTTAATAGAAGAAACATGTGAGGGGTGTATTGAATACAGTGATGCACAAGTATTTTAGATTGACAATGACACTTTCATTGACACAAGATACTCAATAACTACAGCAATATAAATTTTGTCATCATTAAAAATATTTCACGAAAAAAAAAATTTTATTTAGGTTACAATTATACTAAAGAAAATGCTAATTTGACTTCAGGTAAGATAGGTGTTACAATAAATATAACGACATACGCGTTTAATCATATCGATGCAAAGAATGATGTAATTGAACATAAAATGCTTGGGGTAAACAAGTGATACAATGTCATAATAGCTTTATATCTTTAATTACAAAATTGCTCGCTGTTACCTACACTATGTCATTATAGAAATAGCCGTCGCTACAAATACCTGATAACTGAAAACTTTAAAAATCGACTTGATTTGGTGCGAATACACATATATTGTACATTAAAAAAATTTTCTAAATCTTTTACGAAGACCTGTATTTAATCCAGTTCATTTCAGACATTCGTCGAAAAATGTAATCTACGCACTTGATATACAAATTAATAATACGTAATGAGATACTTTCAGCATTACCTGAAACAGGAAATTTCCAGTTTCGAATCGCGATTATGTCATTATGATAAAAATAAAAGTTACGAAATGTTGAATACGTAGTCTTCTAAACCACTTCACCGATTTAATGCAAAATTTAAATATCATATTTATTTGTTGTATTATTATAAGCAATGCAATTGATGCGTCTGCATTGCTTAATATATTGCAATCCATCTTGAATATTTTAACTTTTATTCATACAAGTTCGCGATTTTATCCACACTAATATTTCATCATTTGTTATTTCTAGTTCACTTTTAATCTATTATATCTAGAATATTGCAAGTAATACATTTGTTAATGACCCTATTACTATAAATGTCATAAAATTTTTATTTGTTCTATAGATTTTCATCCAAATCTAAAAATGTTATGTGTCCAAAGATACACTTAATTCAATAAATATCTATCGCGATAAATAACACTTTCCGAAATATGTACATATATTCGATGATCTGACAAAATTATTACATGACGTAAATACGTAACAAATGCCAATTTAAATTGAATTATTCCCGGTTTTGGTTGCATATTTTTAGCACTTTGTACATTAACAGAAACTGGAATGATAAAATCGACCTGCAAGTTGCATACAAGTTTGATTCTTATTAGAGAATGTCAAAACGAGATTAACAATTTGTTCATACTGACATAAGGTCCAAACGAATAACACAATATTGCAATTTTAAATCGATTAACCTCGTTTCAATAATTTCATATGTAGTACATTTCCAATAGTAGAATAAATATATGCACTGTATCACTAGAAACCTTCACTGTCGCTAGAAATTTGTAACCAGGCTTGGACATTATTTAAATAATATGTATTAAATGAGCTGAATAATATGTAATCTTATTTAGTTAACGGTCTAACAAAACTTGAATATGATTTTTACTTAAATTATTTCATTATGGTTTTAGCGAATGATATAAATTTCCATTTTATTTTTTGTATTATACTTGATCAATACCATTTTATACAACTTGATCAATACGAACTTATACAAATTTTTATTCATAAAATTCCACAAATATCTTGTGTGACAATACTGTGAAGAATAATCTCGTCGTAACTTCTTATTTTAGATTATTTTAATTATATTTGAATAATCGTATCAATTCAGACAAGAAATTATTTGAAAATGATTCAGTTGAATTTGACTCTATGCAAATAAAGTTATTTTTTCCTAAAGAATTATTACTATTTCTAAAATAGTAATAATAGATTAATTCGTTAATATTTCATTATCTGAAATTGTTAATTTATTTAGTAATTTTAAATAAAATGTGTTCAAGCTTGTTTTTAATAAATGTTAATACATGTATCTCATTCCTCAGACGAGTAGTAAGTATTTTGTGCGAAATTATCACCTCGCATTTTACGATGTATACACGAATAACGACATAACGTCACTTTTCTAATATTTCACATATGATTAAGAGATTCTTCTTCTGTTTTTACGAACATTCACACTGGGTTGAACTCACTTTGCTAATATTCACTGAAGAGTATAATATTTGCACAGAATTGTGCATCTGACTCGATAATTGACAATATGAAGCGACACAATGATAATCACCTAAAGTAAGATTACATGCAAGAAAACGATTGGGACTGTTTGAAGTTAAGAATCAGAACTTGATCTGAGCAGTTGAATTCTAAGATACACCATTCTCGTCCGAAGTCTGTAGCGCGACTGCGTTTCAATCGATCAATTGTCCAGGTATACGACCTCTCTCTTTGAATGTGTGAGAAAATATAGAGAGTGGTGGAAAAATATAGACGTTACTTTGTTGCAATATAGATGTTGGTTGGTTGCTTTATTCTTTTTATGCATTATCAAGGTGAACGAATTTATCAACAGTAAAAACAATACAAAAAGATATTACATTTATTTCTTTTAGTTTTTATTTTCATTTTTATTAATAAATATATTACATTTATTTTATTTTAGGAAATGACATTTATTTTTTTGCATTTACTTTTTTTTCTTATTATGTATTTTATTGTAATATTACTGAGCGAAAAGTAAACTGATAGAGCAGTACAATTTGAGAAAAAAATCACAAAAAATTAAATAACTGTTATGTTTTAAGTGAGTTTTACATAATGCTTTAAATAACACTCGAAAAAGAAATGTATCAAGAAATAAGTACTTCAAAATATAAACATAAATTAGAAAAAATAAAATATTAGAATACAAATATAAATAATTACTTTATGTTGTATAGCATCGAACAAACAAACCTATCATTCTTAAGTGTAAAAATGCAGAATAAAAAATTATATTGCCCACGGCATTTTTTGCGAATGTAATCAACAACGATACAATTTTTTACACTGAACCGTTTAATATCGCATCGATTGTTTAAATATCCCCCATTTTTTGTAAAAATCCAAGCAAGCGTAGCAACTTTATTTTCCAAATTCCTTTTCATATATATTGCAAACATTGTGTGATCTGCATATATTAGTTTCTGCTTTCTTCTTGCGATGTGTACGATAAATGAATTCAGATCGGAGTTAATACGAAAAATTTGACAAAACATAAAATTTGATTTTCGGTAGTCTCGAGTAGAAACGGTAGAAAATGTTAATTGCAATTTTTCTAACATTAACTACTACATGAATTCATTTCAAGCTTTCATAAAATATGTGATTATTGTGCGAATTAAATCAAACCGAAATACTTCAGAACGTTTCGTAAAAAAAATATATTCCATAAAACTGTGCTTTAATTCTAATTTCTTTTCTAGAAGAAGAGAATCGGCACCATAATTTATTGACATTATTTGCTCATCTTTGTTTGAAAAAAGTGAAAATATAAAATTTTATTGAGAAAGTATTTATTATTTCTTTTCCATGTGTCAGAAAATATCGATGTGCAAAAGCATATTAAGAATGAAAACACGCGAATCGATACACTTGCCTGCCGTAATGAATGTGTCTTTCATGTATCATACGAGAACCTTGATGTTGTATAATCCACCAATGGGTGGCCCCCAACTCGTAATTTTCTTCCCACGTGGACAGAATAAAATTCTATGAAAAAATCGTATTCCAATCATTAAGTTCAAGCCTTAAAGCTGCGTCTCCACTGAACAAAAAGCGGCCCATAGTGATTTCTCTTGAAAAATCACTGAAAAAGATGAAAGAAAACTAGGAAACATCTGTGATAGCAGAAAACAAATGTTCGTTCAATGTGTCATCAGCCCGTCAGATATTTCATCGCCGAATATGAAACACAGAACGAATTATCGCCATTAACGTGTTCATATAGACTTGGTATATCGAAGGTTCGATGTCATGAAGTTGGACATAACATATAAAGTTGTCTGAAAATGTTGTCTGTCCGTTGATATAACGTCACGTTTCTATCTATTTTTAAAATGTATGTCTCAGAATTTCTAAGATACAGATTTACAATTAGTCAATCTTATACTCTTTTTGTCATTTTCTTTTTATTATTCAAAATAATGATGATAAATTCCCTCTGCCATTATTAGAAGGAAGAAGCGAATTGACGTACATACGTATGAGCAACTTGCTGGCAACAAATGTCGTAACAAGTATACAAAATGTTTCTGTAAGTAGTCTTCGAACATTCATAACATTATTCGGGAACAAGATAAAAAATTCCTCGATAATAGGACAGAGCTCGAAATAGCAATTTTTTTAATGTATCACAAAAGAAAATACAATTATCAAAAATAATCGTATTATTCCACATAAATGGTATTATTGAAATGATATCGTAAATATCACATAAAGTATATAAATCTTCGATATAGTATATGGAACACAGTATGAAAATGGAAAAACTTAAAATAAAAAGAAATGTTAATAATAAATGGAGTTTTTAATGCGATGATTCGTGCAAGCAATCGATCTTGTAATGATTCGGTACAAGATTCTCCAGAACTTAATTTTGTAACACTTGTAGCCATTGAGTTGCGCCTTCGAATTTGTATTTATTCGTTATATGTTATATTAACTCGATATCACTAATTGGAATGATTGGAGTGATTGGAATTCAGAAAATACTAAGAATACTAAGATACACATAGGACAGAACAAAATTTAACCTTTGCTTAAAAAGTGTTAGAAAAGGAAGGCTTGTAAGATTGAAAAGGGTGGTAAAAGGAAAAAAAGATGAGGTAGCAAAGAAGGAGAAGAGGACGAAAAGAACAGAGAATAGAGTAAAAAGAGTATATGTATACTATACATGAGAGAGAACTAAATCGAGAACTAATTGGACCTGTACAAACAATGACAATAAGAGTAAATTATATTTGACAACGATTTATATGATATTTGTGAGTGGAAAATTTTAGTTCAAACAATTTGTTAGTATCTCACGATTGATTCCTACTCGTTGAATTGGCGTGAAACCATTAGTGGTAGAACTGAATGTTCAAACAATGAAGATAGTCCATTCTCTATGTGAATAAGAGCGACTTTGTCCTGCTCATAATATGAATAAATAATAATACTTTACAGAAGAATGAATGAAACGCTTAAATATTTTGCATAATACGTAATATATATACACACAATATACATATGCACAACATAATTACTTTTCATGATGAGTGCTCAAATATTTTCATAAATTGCTACATATAACGCTAATCAAATGTGTCGAATAATTGAATTACACCTTCGAAATGATAGAAACGAGGAAAATAATGTATGGAACAATATGGGTAATATCAAAATGCATTATACATATATTAAATGTATAATATATATGTATAGACATATATATCTAATTACACATATACTTAGCACATATAATTACATGTATACACATATATCTATTCGTTAATTAATTAATAATCCATTAATTTAATTCCCTTTTTTTAAACGACTGTCGAAGAACAGTTGGTGCACACGTGTCAGTTAATTGGTTAATACTTCGGCTAATCGAATACTGGAGAACTGGAACTTTTATTTATAAAGTACTTACATTTATAAAGTATTGATTTTTAATTGAAATCGTCCGAAAATCGAGAACGTTATGAATACAAGAATATGAAAAATACTGCCCTTCCTTGTTCTTCATATATTGATTTTAGAGAAATAAAGTTAAAATATCTCCTAAACGAATAATTGTTCATCATACGTTTAAGTTATTACTTCTTTCTATAGAGAATATCTGCAATGTATGAAAAATTATATAATTTCATTTAGAAAATAAATGTAATTCATGCGTGTAGCTATAAACAAACTAATTGCATTAGATTATTTCTTCTTCAAAAAACAAAACAAGGTTGGTATAAAACAAATTTCCAAATAACGAATAGCTCTGGAAATGTTCCAAATAATGTCACGAAAGAGTTAGTTGACGAAATTGACATATTAACTTCGAATTGTCATTGAATAACCTGTACTTGTTAGCTAGAATATTTTGAATATTAGTCTGTCAGTCCTTGAAATTTTATTTTAAACTTTCCAATATACATTAGTGATTATGAGTTCTTTATTACAACATACACATTTGCAATTGTGTTTGATTCTAATCGATGGATTTAAGTTTCGTTCAATACTCAATTTATCCTTTCTGGCACCTAGAAAATTTAACACTTATCTAAAACTTATCTGAAATCGGAATTATTGTATTTTTATTACATACAATTGAATACAAAATATAAATTAGTATGCATATATGTAGGTAGTAAAACTATTTTGGAATCAAAATTTGTTACTAGATTAATATTTGAAATTTAAAGAAAACACGATAAACTTACTGGAAGACAGAAAAAGAGCACATTTATGTGACTCAAATATCTAAAATTTATTTCGAAATATACAAAAATATAATATCTTTAGAAGACAGATAATTAGAGAAGAAATATTGTACGAAATCAAAGAAGTGGATAACTATAGCTGCTGCTCCCAACATTTTTAAAGTATCCAAATGTTTAACAAGTAGGTAACAAGAATACCTACATATTTAAATTTAAAATTATATCTATGAGAAATAGTAAACGTGAATACAATTAAGTGGGAGCGTAGTTAATTAAAATGATTTTCTATACTACAGCTAAAACATTTCTGTACAGTTAAAGTGACCAGATTATTCATCTAAAAATAGATAAACTAATTATTTCTGATCTTCAGACTTGATTCCAATTTGATTGATGCGCTGTTTAGATGAGCGACAGTGAAAAATTATCAAATTCTCTTGGAACTCTATAAACAAAATACTAAAAAATCTAATTTTGGCAAACTAAGGCAACAGCAAACAATATTTCTCTTATATAATATTTAGAGCTTTTGAAGGCAAAACTTTAGGCTACAAGGCCTGTTCGGTCTTGCCGAACATGGGGTCCATAAAATCTAATGTGAATATAAAATTCATGGAGCCAAGAATAATAGCCTTTGAACTATCATTTTTATACAGTTTCTTTTTGTAGTCATACCAATTCTAAGACTCAACAAGTTTCCTTATTACAGCTAGCCCTACTCAGGGGACAAAAATGAATATTTATATCTTAATGTGAGGGATGCACCCCTAGACAGTATCATTGAGAGAAAAAGTAATTATAAATATTACTTTATGTGACTAACATCGCTCAACGGCACTTCTTGGCTTTAATTAAACTACCTTCCCAATTCTGTGATCAGGAAGAATACAATAAAGTCAATAATGTCTATATAATATATATACATACACTTTATACACTACACACACACACACACACAATGAGTTAAGAAAATAATTCAGAAAAAAAGTTCTACAGCACAATTTTACCTCCTTCTTGCCATATCAATAAAAAACCTAATCTCATATATACACTCATTACCCTTGAATCAGTTGCTTTTCATTAGCGTTAAAGTCAGTAAGCTATCAACAAATCTCCGTCTAATACGTACATTTAGGTCGGATCGCGACTAGGCAATGGTTATGCATTGTTGAGCAATTGTCACGCATCTAAAATCATGGATTAAACTCATTCTAAGTCATATCAAAATCATAAGGATTGCTGAACAGAATGGAGGTTAAGGAGATTATTACAATTATAAAATTACCTACCAAAAAAAAAACGAAAAAGGAGATATTAAAGAACTTTGCAATATGTAAATACATATATAAATATAAGTATATTGTAAATATATAATTCTCCAGAACCTAATAATTTCCAGTAATTGCGATTGATCATGCGTAAACGAACGTACTTAATTTAAAGATGATAGCATGCTTTTCACGTGCTGAATGAATTCCAGGTATATTTTCATTCAGGTACATTATTTCTAACATATTCCAAATGCATGCGATGTTAACATAAAGTATGATCTTTTAGGCAATAATAACGTATATGAACTGGTGTCATGTTTTCGTATGGTCTGCTAATGTGCTACAATCGTTGTCACTATTTTTGAGTGGAATACAATAGCATAAAGTAGGACCAAGATAATTTGAATTGCTGGAAAAGTATTTCTCTTTCATTTTATGTATTTTGGATTCTCAGGGAAGTATTTCTTACCGTGCTCAAATTTTCGAACGTAGGTACCCATATACCATAGAAATTTAATACCGCAGAGTGCTGGTTTCCTTGCATAATAAAAAGTAGCAATTTCTGTATTGATAATGATAAATTATGCCATTCCATAGTATATCTGAGAAAACCATATTGAAATTGGTAGACAAAACAGAAATGGAATAAAACGTGATATTTGATATAATTTTACATTCTACAGCATATCTCAGAACTTTCTATTTGTAAACGACGTTCCTTTGTTTAAGAATTTATTTGTTTTTATAATCTTGTCAGTTGTTCCACGCAATTGTCTTTCAAAGTAACTCGGAAAAGTTTTGCCGATGGAACTTATTGTGTTTCGAGCAAAATACATTATGATGGTCAGGATGTTGTTATCGGAAGGATATGCCACTAATTTGGTTTTTGATATGTGAAAATGCGAAAGTGTACCCAAAAGTGAAAATTCGACGATTGGAATTTCCGACTTTTCTGAAATTTGCAATAGAATCAGGTTTCCCGAAAAATCTAAAATTACAAAAGATAGAGCATGAAGTAAAAGTAATAATTAATCATGAGATAACCAAATGTAACATATAGTTTCAAATTTCTTTTTTCATTCAAAAAGGCTAATTTTCGATTAACCCGAGTTTATTGGAAATCCCAAATCTTTTGGAAAATTTGAACATTTTCCGAAAATCATTCCGGAATTTCATGGAACCTGACCCGAATCTGATAAAAATACCAGATTCAACCTAATATTTTCGGGTTCTCCCATACCACTTATTTTTTCAAATGGAACTAAATTTAAGATATTGTTCATCGAAAGATAGAATGCCACTGGTACTCTAATTGTACTTTCACACATTTTACATCTTTGCTTCATTCTTTATGTATATAATCTGGTAACTTGTATCACGAAGATAGATGACTTTAGTAGCGTATTCGACAGCCACTAAGGCACATAAATGGAACTATAAATCTGAAAACCTTTCCGTTCCGAGATACATCCTTCGATCATGATGATGTTTTGTAAGAATATTCCAAATTTATTCAAACGAATAGTTGAAATCCATTTCTTCTCTAACACTCGCGTACTTCACTTCTTAAAAGATGTTTAAAAATTACTATATGTCAAATTCAATATACATTAATTTAGTACATATTTAATATATATTAATATATTCCAAATTTTTCCTCACATAAAGCAATAATCCGATTTTTGAATGATTCATCAATTATGTCATTGTCGTAAATCAAAACTTTAAACTATTCTCATAAATAAAAGTACAAATTATGCTTGAAATTCTGCATCCAACAGTTATACTGCTATAATTAATATTCGATATTAACAGAAAATATTTATTACTTGAAAAGGAATAGTTTTGAATGTATTGGTCACACTAATATGATCCAACTACTTCCTAAGTAACAACAGAATATTATACTATATAATTTAAAAATTCATTCCTTTTCCTTAGACACCGTTTATAAAGCTATTATTTATAATATGCAAATGATGTATAATAATAATAAATTAGATGATATTCAAATTATATGTACACAATATATATATATCTATATATATATATATATATATGTTATATGTATGTTATATTACACATTAGTATGGTTATATAATATATAAAAACATATAACGATAAATATATTTCTTCAAGGTTTATATGTGACTTAAAGCAACCAATAGACCACAAGCAATCATACAGAATGAATTTCACATAATGAATAATAAAGAAACAATTAGCGATTAATTAACAATTAAAAAAATTGTCAAATACCAAGAATTAAAAATTATTTAGCATACTTACGGAATATAAAAGAATTTTTGACTTCCGTCGTATACGCATTGTATTATATGGTATATTCTAATAACGAACATTGTAATATTTATAAAAATAACAAAGTTCATAATCATGGCAAATCTATGTCCATGGGATATCGCCCTGGAAATCTAGACAGAACATACCATAAACATAATAAAATACGAGACTGAATACGATATCCGACGATTTCTGATATGAAATAGTTTTAAGTTTTTATTTTTTAAGTAAGTATGTCAAATGTATAATAATATCATTAAATTTTGCATAGAAAGGTTTCTCTGATATATATTCCATTATTTTTCGGAGACTATTACAACTAAAATTCAAAGATTTGTTATTATTTTACCATTTAGATTTCATCAAGAAACCTTCCAATTTCAGTCGTTATAAATCTCAAACTAATCGTTGCTTTTATCTTACACTTTGTCCAGATAATTACATAATTAGTAATCACAACAACCGATTACGTGCCTTAATCTTTCTATTGTTAGTTTAAACAATTGACACTTTTTCAGATTAAATATCGTCAAATTTTTGTTACATTATATATGTTTTCAGTACAGGACACATTGTGATGTTACTTACATTGAACATGATCACTGCGTAATATATTGACACTGTTACAAAGTTTAATAGATAGGAGAAGGAGAAATTGTGTTTCAGATACCTAACCCACCTTCGAGAAAGATTGAATTAACATAATATAAACATAATTTTCTACGTAATGTAATAAATTTAATTTCACGTTAATGTATAAGAATTTAAGAAAAGTTCAAAGACAGGAAATATTCGCAGAAATAAACTTTGCATAAATATTGGCATATTAACCCTTAACTGAGAAGATACTAACTCTATTATTAGGATATAAATTTGTATCGAATGTATTATTCTGTTGCATATAACGGTATCCTCCTTAGAAATGGCCATTTCTATCGAATTTCCATCCACGGCATTTTTAATTCGGCAACTAATAAATGTGAAAAACTTCATAATACTCAATCGCTATTTGTATGGAATCAAAACTATACTCACACTGCAATTTTGTACAGACCACATATATGCAAAGTAGTAAATAAAAACATAATATCACAAGAATAGAAAACTGATGCCATCAGAATATTTGTAATATTCGTCAAAATGACAATCAACTTATAATTTCGAGATTTTTCCAGAAACGTCATTGAAATAGACGGTAAATAACAGAAAGTTCTGTTCGTAGACATTAAAGTCTCGAGAATGCGTTGTGGAAGAAACAGCGTCACAGTAAGAACGAAATAATTGGTACATATTATAACTGCAATGCATCGTAAATATTATCGTTATACGTTTTCTCGCTGCCTTATGCGATTAATTTACTTCTTACTTAAAGAAATATATAAATAGCGATTTCCCATCACTGCACATATTTTGAATATTTTAAGTTCATCCTTGTCTTGTATATGATTCCAATCACGTTTTATATCTTTAAACCATTCCTCTACCTTCAAAAATCCAGAAACAGCGTTGCAGCATGACACGATATTACAATGACTAGTTAAAATTAACTAAACCTTCGCAACTTACTTTTACAGATTTTACAAGTAACAAACTATACGTTATATATATATTTAATATTAAAACTGTAATGCTTGTTTGTAACGAAAGCAATTGAAAGGTGCAAGCGTTATTTTCCACGAGAGAAAACTGCAACGATTGATAACATAAATGTAAATAAAAGATTAATTTTTTCGTAAGTAATGCATTGATATATCAGAAAACTGGTTAGAAATAATTATACTTCATACGAATGAAATATGCTTACCACGGAAACTGTAGCCCCGAGAGAAAGTATCAAACATAGGATCGTAATATGCAGTACTCTTATCTGCGTTGGTTTGTACGATGTTAGTCCCATCACGAAGAAGCAGAATTTCAGGAGTCTATAATACTTGTATTCAATGAAGTCCATTCTCTACGAAGGTCTGGAAGCGTCTGGCCGCGGTCGTGGCTTTACGCATTTCGCAAGAAAATTTAAGAGAGGGACAAAAATATTGACACCGTCGCGTGACACAACTTGTGAATTACGCATGAGGGGAAAATGACTGTTCATCGATGCGTGTGAATAATAAATGTGTTTCCAAGAAAAAACGTTACTTTTCTTCTTTCTCTTCCTGTTCCCCTGCAATTTTCGCACAATTACGCTGAGTTTTAAGGAAAAATTGTCTCCATAGCATAGGCGAAAGTGTCAATCAAACCCAGGTGTTTTCTCGCATTTCCAAGCTTTACGGCAACGTATGTGCAGTATCAAAATTACAGGTTACGAAAAGAAGAGTCAGTTCTTTACTGTCGTTTGAGAACTGAAGTCAGAACTTTTCTTAGGGCTATTGCTCTGTTGTGCATTTCATTTTCTCCGCGTTTTGCAAAGTATTAAGAACTTTCGTTTTGAACTGTGCAATATTTGTGCTAGACACAACAGACATCGCAAAGTCTTTCATAAATCTTGTGAAGTGTTACATTTTATGAAAATTTTTTATAGGAGTGCTATTTTTTTTAACGTACTGCTACTATGACAGAATATTTTAATCCTGTTTGAGATTGCAACGAGAGAGATTATTTGCAAACAAATCCAGAACAACATTATCGTGAATACAGAATTAAGGACATCTTTGAAATATTGTATCAATATTGTTGCTGGATTAAAGAAAAAATATAATGGTATGTATTAAATGTTTAAAGTTTCTGTTGTATCTTTGCACTGTTTGTATGTTTGAAAAGTGAATACATCTGACTAATTATTATGCTCTTTATTATTACATTTATTTTGATAGAATGAACCTTTAAATTTCTTGTATTCTTATATTTTCTTCTTATATTTTTACTGAGTTCATTGTTACTTTGAATATGAAAGTGAAACTACAGCCTTCATATATGTATAAAATACACTATACTTAATTGTAAAAAATATACTCAAGAATGACATGACAAGCTGATTTTGATGAAATAACAATATGGACCTGAAAGTATGCTTTAATGTATTGTATTCGCTCGGTATCATTTTTGTTCATATTTATTCGCAATTGCATTATAATTAACTGTTACAAGCATTTGAAATTAATAACATAATTCAATATACTTTTTCGTCAAAGAATAGTCATAGGTAGGATAAACGGAATAGGTAGAATAAACATTATTTATTTACTTTCTAAGTAAATAAATAATGTGAAATCAATTTCTCCGACTATGATGCAGAAGCAACATCACCATATGGTGAGATATCTCTATTAATATTGGGAAATATTGAAATCGTCGTAATTTTTATAAATTATCATATAATAATAAACTTAATTTTAATAAATCGTATAATGAGAAACTTTAATAAATTCATTTTATAGACTGAAGCCACTAGTTTTAAAACATGTATATTACACTATTTATTTTATTCTAAAATGTTTTTAGATTATGTAGCAAATTGCAAATTGAGAAATAATTTTCTTCTCGAATGTGCATTACATTATCATAATACGTTTTTTGTCCAATGTTTATTTATGACCTTATTTAGTGTTAGTGACATTAAAATAAGGTATCAAAATTTGGCAAACTATATTTTGAACATCATAAATTCGATTAGTATACATGTATACAGGATTTAATACAGTTCACGTGACTCGCACTTAATACAGTTCACGTGACTCGCTTGTTTTCGGAAATAGAAGAAAATGCATTAAGCTAGACTTATTTGGTATCGAGGGGCTAATAATCTGATTTTTTTATAGATGGAGGCGTAAAGGAGATATGAAGGTCTCTGGTTTTTTAAATGGTAGGATATAGTTTTTTGCTTACATTCTGATGAGAATTCCGAAACGAATACAATGACCTATTATGACCTATATGAAGGTTACTCAAGGTCACTGAAGGTCAGCTGTAAAAGAAAACATATTATCTCTTCGAACATGTTATTTACGTCCTCACTGTTGGTACAAGTGTTCAAAATGTCGACCTTGTACATAGATATATAGTTTAAAACGTTACATAGTTCAAAGTTTATAGTTAAAGTATACATGTTCAAAGAGTGCTCTGAGTGTGTTTTCTCTTGCAGTTGACTTTGGGTGACCTTGAAGGACCTTCACAATAGATCACTGTATTCATCTCAGAATTCTCTATCAGAATGTAAGTAAAAAACTATATCGTTCCGTTTAAAAAACCAGAGGTAACCTTCATATCTGCTTTACGCCTCCACATATGAAAAAATTAGTAACATCAAATTATGACCCTCGATACCAAATAAGTTTGGTCTGATGTATTTCCGAAAACAAGCGAGTTATTCTGGTGAACTGTTTTGAGTGCCCCACTCTGTATAAGTAGTAAAATTGTTTTGGAATCAAAATTTAATACTAGATTAATATTTGAAATTTACAGAAAACACGGTAAACTTACGTCTACTGCAAGACAAAAAAGAGCATATTTATGTGACTCAAATATCTAAAATTTATTCGCATTTATTATATACAAAGATAGAGTACCTTTAGAAGATGGATATTTAGAGAAGAAGTTTTGTACGAAATCAAAAAAATAGATAACCGTAACTATTGCTACCGATGTTTTTAAAGTGTCTAAATGCTTAACCCTTTGGCTACGGTAGACTTTGAGATTTTCCTACCAGCCGTACCAATTCTGTTGCTACCTACACCGAGAACGGCGAAACCTTTTGTTAGGCGTGCATTTTCAAGAAAATATATTAAAATAATCAAAACACTGAATTCCACTACATTAAACCAATATTATTTATTCATTCGTATTCTGCATTTAATTGTTAGTACACATACTAAATATTTAACATTAATATTATGCACGTGTTAGCGGATCAAACTAGGTTAAACGCTTACAGGCACCATCAGTACCGTATGAGCAATTTTTTTAGCACCGCCTACAGTATTAGAAACGCAACTTCTCCAAGCGCCTTTAAACGCCAACACTAGTCAAAGGATTAGGAAATAAATAACAAGAATACCTACATAGACTCAAAATTATATCTATGAAAAATCAAAGTAACGTAGTAACTAAAATTAATTGAGAGCGTAATTAATTAATATGGTAATTAATTTTCTGTAATATAATTGAAACATTTCTGTACATTTAAAGTGACCTTATTCAACGAAAAATAGATAAATTAATTATTTCTAGTCTTCAGACTCGATTTCAAACCGATTGATGTGGTGGTTAGATAAGCGATTGTGAACAATCATAAAATTGCCCTGGAATTCTAAACAAATAACTAGAAAATTTAGAATTTCTGCAAATAAAAGCAATAACAAACAATATTTCTTATGTATAGTCTTTACTGCATTTGAAGATAATAATTTAGGCTATAAATATCATAATATTGCTGAACAGTGGACGCTGAGGAGATTATTATAATTATGAAATTATTTTCCAAAGGAAACGAAAAAAGAAATATTAAGCAAGATCCCTTATTACAAGAACTATGCAATAACCAAATATATATGTAAATATAAGTATGTAGTATATGTATAATTCTCTAGAACCTAATGATTTTCGGTGACTGCAACTGACAATGCGTAAAGAGACGTATTGTATTTAATTTAAAGATGATATCTTTAGTCATGCTTTTCACGTAATAAATGAACTTCAGGTATACATTTATTCCTTATACATTATATCTAACGCATTTCAAATGCGTGTGATGTTATGATAAAGTATCATCATATAGTGGGAATCATAACTTATATCAACTGTGTGGTAGTGGTTGCCATAGATGAGTGAAAATACATGATGTTTGTATGAAAGGATGAGTGTGGCGAGAGTGAGGGTATAAGGTGTGGTGTGATCTGAGTTTGAGATATTCCAGGGCAGAAGAAAGAACGAATGAGAAAGATGTATGCGAGAATAGTTGAGCGCGAGCATGGTGACGAAAAAACAAATGTGATCGGGAAGATGCCCAGTCGAGAGTTGGATAGACGTGAGACTTGAGTATAGCAGAGAAAGAGTATGAGAGCTGAAATAGAGTGTGAGTTAAATATATGTATTTCGTAATTTTTATTAAATCTATCTCCAACTTAGTGTGTTTATCAGTCGATCCACTAACAAATGGTAGCAGATCTCCGTGGTTGCTGATAACGTTTTTTCCAAAAAATATTCGTGAAGGTGAATAAAAAGGTGCAAAGATGGCCGATGCGTGGAATATTGCGAGCGTTGAACCGCTTGACGATTCAAACTACTTTATGTGGAAAGAAAAAATAGAGGGAATCCTACGATCGAAACGTTGTGGAAAAAGGTGATTGGTGTAAAACCGTCGGAAGAACCAATCGTAGGAGAAGCAAATTATGAAGAAAAACTAAAAATGTGGGATGAGTGGGATGATAACAATTACGCAGCTAGGACCATTATGATTAATACAATGAGTAAGGCACAATTACTAAGGTATAATAGCATAAAAAGTGACGATAAATTATGGTCAAAGATCAAGCAAGATATAGCTGCCAAAACAGAAGACTTGAAAGCAAGATCACTTAATGAACTTTCGAATATCAAGATGGCGAAAGACGAAACAGTTGACGATTTTATAAACAGGGCGGAAGCCTTAAAGAACCAATGTATGCAACTTGGAAGAGACGTTGAGGAATATGAATTAAAAATGTATATATTACGAGGGATTCGATCAGAATATGATCCGAACGTGAGAGTACTCGAATCACAGAGGAATATATGAGTGAATGATATAAGATTCGCGTTAAAACAGGAGGAACTCAGAAGAATGAAGAGAAAGGAAGAAAAAACGAGCAGAGAATACGAAGCAGTGAGGAAAGTAAAAGAGGGAGCTAGAACTGATGGTAATTGCTACAACTGTGGCATCAAAGGGCACTTGGTAGCTGATTGTAACCGAAGAAAAAAATGCTTCAACTGTCAGGGATTTGATCACATTGCGGCGAATTGCCGTGAACAGAAGAGAAACGCTCCACCAATGAGAAGAGGATCAGGAAAAAATTTTCAGGGTGGATATCGTGGGCGAAATGCGAGACAACATTGTGGAAGGGATGAATCCACGTTGAACACGCGTGAAGAAGCGGTGCTGAGAGTAAGAGAAATTCCAAAAAAGGACAAACTGTATGAGGTACGTGAGATGAATGAGGATGCTATGCATGTACGTGAGAGTGATAATTACCGTGTATGGCTGTTAGATTCAGTCTACGAGTCACATGACTTATGATGAATTAATTTGTAATGATTTTGTTCAAGAAAAAAGGCGAATTAGTATGGCAGACAAGGAAGGAAAGGTATTAACCTCAAAGGGAATTGGTAATGTCATTGTGAGACAGGCGTCCAGAAATAATAATGTAAAATTGGAGAATGTATTGTGTGTGCCAGAGCTAAATTCGAATTTACTTTCAGTTGCGAAGATAACTGATCATGAGTATGATGTAAATTTCAATAAGTACGGAGCAATAGTGTATAATAAGTCGAACGGGATTCAAATGACAGCGGTAAGAGTGCAAGATGCGTATTATGTAAGGATATTCATAAACTACGAGAAGACTGCGGCAATGTCGACGAATGATGATGTATGGCACAAACGATTAGGACATGCAAATAAAGAAATCATAGAAGAAATGAGAAGAAAAAATCTGGCATTAGGTATGGAAAGCACGTAGAAAAAGATATGTGAATCATGTGTGGAAGGAAAAGCATGTAAGAAGTCACATCCGCGACATGATGCGAGAAGAACAAAGCGTATTATGGAATTGTGGCATACAGACTTGATAGGTCCAATCAAACCCTCATCGTATGGTAAGAAAAAGTACATAATCGATGATTTTTCGAGAATGATGTTTATACAGCTACTAGGGGATAAAAGTGAAGCAGCTGAAGAATTAAAAAGAATAATAATATTAAAAGAAAATCAAACGGAGCAACGATTGAAGAGAATTAGGTCAGACAACGGTGGAGAATATCTTGGAAGAAACTTAAAAAATTGGTTTGATTCGAAAGGAATTAAACACGAGCTAAGTCCCCCAATGACTCCTGAATGTAATGGAATTGCTGAAAGAGCGAATAGAACGATCATTGAAACGAGCAGGACAATGTTGGCTGATTCTAAGTTGAACCTTGAGTTTTGGGGAGAAGCAACGAATACAGTATATATTCGAAACCGGATAAAATCGCGAGCACATGAGAAAACACCATACGAGATCTGGTACGAAAAACAACCTAACATAAAGTACATGAGACGATTTGGTTGCACAGCCTATTTACTAAGAAAAGGAGGCAACAAAAGGAAATTCGACACAAAAACAATGAAAAGGATCTTTATGGGACATAACGAAAATAATACTTATCGGATATACATACCAGAAACAAGAAACATAAAGCGCGACTGCGATGTAAAATTTGATGAGGAGAGAAACGGATCAGACTTGCTACGCTACGGAGAAGGTAATAATGATAATAATGATAAAAATAAGAAAACAATTGCCATAAGTTTAGATGTCGAGAATGTCGATGAAGACGATAACGAAGTTACTGAAGAGGAAATTGAAGAAGAGAGAGAATTAAGAATTGAGATGGATGAAAGAATCCGTGAAGAAGAAAACAGCGACTATGAAGATGCGAGGATTGATTTTTAAACAATGAAGGTGCTAGAGAAGAAGAAAACATTGAAAATCAAGAAGTAAATATAGAGCAAGAGGAACCAACAACAAGTAGAAAAGTAGGAAGACCAAAAAATCTAACGAAGGAAGCGATAATAGTGAATAAGTCTCTAAGAAAACAAGAACAAGAAAAATTGGATGAACAGAGAAACGTGAGAAGATCTACGAGGATAAGAAACCAGAGGGCAATGAGAAGTGTCGATGAAAAAATTCCTACTACAGTAACAGAAGCAAAACGGTCACAATGGGACAAATGGAGAGAAGCAATGAAGAATGAATTAAAATCGTTGCAAAGACATCAGGTATGGGATTTGGTGAATCGACCCAAGAATAAAAAGGTAATAAAATGCGAATGGATTTTTAACATAAAAGAAAATTTTGGAACAATGGAACGAAAGTACAAAGCACGACTGGTTGCATTGGATTGTGCCCAAAAACCAGGATTTGATTACGAGGAGACGTACTCACCAACAATTAGGATGGAAACGATACGATTAATGTTCAGAGAATAAAAGAAAAATAAAAATTTATGATGTAAGAACTGCATTTTTACACGTACATTGAATGAAGAATTGTACATGGAGATACCTGATGGTATTGAAAGAAGAAATGAACAAGTTTACAAACTAAAAAAGAGTATTTATGGGCCCAAGCAAGCAAGTAGGTGTTGGAATAAATATATAACTGATATTTTTTTGCAGATTGGATTGAAACAATGTGTCCATGATCCCTGTCTGTTCTACATAAGAGAAGAGAACAATTTTTTATACTGCGGGTTACATGTAGATGATATGACGGTAGTCAGCAGCACAGATATTTTTGAAGAAAAATATATAAATAAATTAAAAGAATACGTGGAATTGAAGAATCTTGGTGCAGGTAAGCAATTATTGGGTATGGAATTGAATTATGGAAAGGAGAAATTAATCGTTAGTCAGAAGAACTATATAAAACGATTGGTGAATGTGTATGGGATGAATGATTGCAATGCGGTAAGTTCACCAATTGATGCGAATCAAAAATTGAATGAAGATAATGGGAGCCCGATGAGTGACGAAAAAAGTTATCAAGAGTTATTAGTACAATTAATGTATTTGAGTGTGTCAACAAGACCTGATATTTCTTTTGCGCTAAGTTGTTTGTCTCAATTCAGCAAAAATCCAAGAATAATGCACATGAATGCATTGAAGCGAGTACTCCGATATTTAAAAGGAACAATCGACTATCAAATAGAATATGGGAATACAAATTAGAAGAAAGGAATAATGTGTAGCACCGATGCCTCATGGGACAGCACTGCGGATGCAAAATCCTTTAGTGGTATTCTTATTTATCGAAATGGGGACCTTGTGCACTGGAGGAGTAAGAAACAGGTGATAGTTGCTTTATCTTCTACAGAAAGTGAGTTGGAAGCGATGATGGAAGGATTAAAAGAAATATCGTGGATGAGTGATTTATTAAATGAAATCGGAATGCCGTGTGAATACAAACAATTAAAGTGCGATAATTTGAACGCGGTAAAATTAGCTAACGGAAGAAACTTTAAAACAAAGACGAATCTTTTAAACAGGAAGTGTTATTTTATTAGACAGACTGTCTACAATTATTCAGTGAGAGTAACACATGTACCTAAAGAAAGTATGGATGTGGATTGTATGACAAAAGCATTGAGTGGACCCGCTCTATTAAGAAATGTTAATAATTTTATGTGTGTAAATATCTATGGAACCAAGGGGGGAGATTGTGGTAGTGGTTGCCATAGATGAGTGAAAATACATGATGTTTGTATGAAAGGATGAGTGTGGCGAGAGTGAGAGTATAAGAGTGGTGTGGTGTGATCTGAGTGTTTGAGATATTCCAGGGCAGAAGAAAGAACGAATGAGAGAGATGTATGCGAGAACAGTTGAGCGCGAGTATGGTGACGAAAAAACAAATGTGATCGGGAAGATGCCCAGTCGAGAGTTGGATAGACGCGTGACTTGAGTGTAGCAGAGAAAGAGTATGAGAGTTGAAACAGAGTGTGAGAGTTAAATATATGTATTTCGTAATTTTTATTAAATCTATCTCCAACTTAGTGTGTTTATCAGTCGATGACTAACAAACTGGTGTATCATATTTTCGGTCCGCTAATGTGCTACAATCTCTATGTTGTCTCTATTTTTGAGTGGAATACAATAGCATAAAGAAGGACCAAGATAATTTGAATTGCTGGAAAAGTATTTCTTTTTTCATTTTATGTATTATGGATTCTCACGGAAATATTTCTTACCGTGCTCAAATTTTCGAACGTAGGTACCCATATTCCATAGAAATTTAATACTGTTGAATGATGGTTTCCTTGCATAATAAAAAGAAGCAATTTCTGTGTTGATAGTGATAAATTATACCATTCTAGAGTATATCTGAAAAAACCATGTTCAGATTAGTAGACGAAACAGAAATGGAATAGAACGTGATATTTGATATTGGACATTCTACAGCATATCTCAGAATTTTCTATTTCTAAACAATGCATGTTTGATAAAGAATTTGCTTGTTTGTGTAAGCTTGTGAGTTATTCCACGCAATTATCTTTCAAATTAATTCGTTATTACAAAAAATTTTGCCGATGCAACTCATTGTGTTTTGAGGAAAATGATAGTCAGAATATTGTTATCGGAGGATGTGTCCTAATTTGTTTTTTTTAGAGATGCTTGAAAACTCGAAAGTGTACCCAAAAGTGAAACTTCGACGATTGGAACTTCCGAATCTTCTGAAATTTCCAATAGAGTCGGGTTTTCCGAGAATTCTAAAATTACGAAAGATAGAATATGAACTAAAACTAATTATGAGATAATCAAATGTAATATTTTGTTTCACAGTTTCGTTCAAAAAATTCTAGTTTTCGAGTAACTTGATTTTATTGAAAATCCCGACTTGGGAAATCCAAAAATTTTGCGAAATCATTCCGGAATTTTATGGAATCCGACACGAATCTGGAAAAACCGATTCGACCTAATATTTTCTGGTTCTCTCACACCATCTATTTCTTTCAAATGGAACTAAATTTGCGATGTTCATTTATCGAAAGTGTTGGATGATAACATAAAAGTGGACTGTGAATAATTAGTCATAAGGGCAAGATCCAATAGTTAGTCATCTATTCCCCTTCCACTTGACGATGATAACCAAATGGACATGCTTTCGAGACATTCGAGAGCATACCATAGCACAGCATACCACAATACAGCATTATACAGCATACCACAGTATAGCTTAGCATTAAACATTCTAAATCATTCTATATCGTCAAGAGCTTAGCATTAAATATTCTATATCATACACGACCACGATTGTAATAAACAAGGAATAAACTCTTCGAAATTATAAGCGTGTTGACTCCATTACACGGAATCCAACAAAAGTTATTAATTCCACTGGTACTCTAACTGTAAATCCCTTTTTACACTTTACATCTTTGCTTCATTCTTTATGTATGTGATGTGGTTGAAAGGCGCGAGAATGAAGTATGATAATGGATTGAAGGATGTAAGGATATGTTCGTAACGTAGAAACGTAGGAAAGGAAGAATTTGAGTAAGTGAGGAAAGGTTGTGCGTTTCGTCTCGGAATCGCTGCTTAGACTCCTCAGTGGAGCTGATGGCAGTGTGAAGACAGCCTTATCACCCCAATTCAGTCAATGTCCATCAGTGACTCAAGAACAAAACCGAGAAACTAGCAGATAGTCCTGTCACCCAAATCCAACCAAGGTCCAAACTGACTCAGAAGCCCAAGAGTCAGCAATCGGCCATATCTCCAAGTTCAGTCAAGCCAACCAAACAACCAGCAAATGTAAAGCTATATATTCCGAACCAAATAAAACATTCTTGTTCGCCTTCTCACCAAGTTTACTTCTTTCGTTCGTGCCCCTTCGTCGTTATAATCATACGTGATTGTACGCGTCGATATTATATTTAAAATATTAGCTACAATTTCGAAGAGTTTATTCCTTGTTACAATCGTGGTCGTGTATGATATAGAATGTTTAATGCCAAGCTATGCTATGCTATGCTATGCTATGCTATGCTGTACTGTGCTATTCTATGGTATGCTCTCAAATGTCTCTAAAGCATGTCCTTATATGTATTTGGTTATCATCGTCAAGTGGAGGGGGAAGGAGCATAGATGACCAACTACTGGATCTTGACTAACTATTCATAGTCCGCTTTCATGTGGACTGTTGCTAGCACATTGTCAGTATTTGCATAGATTCAATATTGTCCGAGTTGGTCATCCAACATGTTCACCAATAATGTTATTATCGTGAATTAAACTTTTAAATTGTTCTTATAAATAAAAGGGGTTGAAAATTGAAGTTGAAACAGCATCTAACAGTTATTCTGTTGTATTTAATGTTCGATATAAACAAAAAATGTTTATTCCTCGAAAAGGAACAGTTTTGAATATTTTGGTCATACTATAATATGATCCAATTATTTTCTAATGACAACAGAATTTTATACTATGATTTAAATAATTCATTCCTGTCCCTTAGATAAATTTTATAAAGCTATTATTTATAATATGCAAATCATGTATAATAATAGTAAAATTATATAATATTCAAATTATATATATACAATTCATATATATATATATATGTATATGTATTACTTATAATAATATATTTATACAGTATTTAATGATAAATATACTTTTCTAAGACATGTGGGTTAAAGGAACGAATAGACAATAATAAATCATATACAGGGTGAGTCTCATAACGTGACGACATCAAATAACTCATAAAATATTTGTTGTACGAAAAAATATTTCAGATAGAAGTTGCATGGCTTCCAAGGGGACATATAGTACTGTAATGTTCCATGTTACTTTGCTTTTTTATTAAGACACGAAGATCAGCTTCACTTTTTTAAATGGAATAGTTAATATTTCTTTCCGAGCTTGGATAAAGCGTGGAATTCTACATAAGAAAAGTATTATACTAAATAGGGTCTAAAGTACATAGGTACTAAGATATTAGCAAAAATATTTTTTTACATTCTATTAGAAAAGACCGTTAATCTCAGTAATTATGTACTTTAGACTCTATTTGGTATAATACTTCTTTATGTAGAATTCCACGCTTTATCCGAATTCGGGAAGAAATACTAACTATTCCATTTAAAAAAGTGAAGCTGACCATCCTATCTTGATAAAAAAAGCAAAATAACATAAAACTGATTACAGTACTATATGTCCTCCTGGGAGCCATACGACGTCTATCTGAAAATTTTCTCGTACAACAAATATTTTATGAGTTATTTGATGTCGTCACATTACGAGACACCCTGTATAGAATAAATCTGATATACAGAGTAATATAGAAACAATTAGCGATTAATTAATAATTAAACACATTGTCAAATACCAATAATTAAAAATTATTTTGCGTACTTACGGAATATAAAAGAATTTCTGACTTTCGTCGAATACGCATTGTATTGTATGATATACACGAATAACGAACAGCGTAGCACATAATATGATAACAAAGTTTATAATCATGCCAAAACAATGTGGATGGGATATCGTCCTGGTAATCTAGACAGAATATACCATAAGCGTAATACAACACAGGGTTGAGAATGCGAATCTGATGATTTCTAAAATGAAATAGTTTCAAGTTTTCATACTTTAAGTAAGTATGACAGAACAGATGTACTGGAATATAATTGAAGTTTATATAGAAAGGTTTCTCTGATATATATTCCATTATTTTTCAGAGACTACTCCAACTACTCCAAGATTCAGAGATTTGTTATTATTTTATCATTTACATTTCATCAAGAAGCCTTATTAAATTAATTTAGAATTAATGGTTGCTTTCAAATCTTACATTTTATCCAGATAATTACATAATTAGTAATCACACCAGGCAATTACGTACCCCAATTTGTATTGCTAGTTGAAATAATTAATTCCAGATTTAAAATCATCAGATTTCTGTCATATTATAGGTGTGATGTTTTTCACTTACACATTGTAACGTTACTTACATTGAACATGATCGCTGCGTAATATATTGACATTGCTACAAAGGTTAATAGGCAGAAGAATGAAAAATTGTGTTTCAGATACCTAATCCACCTTCGAGAAAGAATGAATTAATAACGTAAAGTGTCTAATTTCACGTTAATGTAGAAGAACTTAGGAAAACGTATAAAATATTTAAGTTCAAGGACAGGAAATATTCGCAAAAACAAACTTTGCATAAATATTGACATATTAGCATTTATCTGAAAAGGTACTAACTTTGTTATTAAGTTATAAATTTCCATTGAATTTATTATTTTTTTGCGTATAACGATATCCACCTTGGAAATGGCCATTTCCATCGAATTTCCATCCACGACATTTTTCATTTGGTAACTAATAAGTGTGAAAAACTTCATAATCCAATGTCTATTTGTATAGAATCAAAACTATACTCACGCAGTAATTTTGTACAGTCCACGTACATGCAAAGTAGTCAATAAAAAGAAAATGTCACAACAATACAAAATTGTTCCATTCAAAATAAATGTAATGTTCGTCAAAATGAAAATCAAATTATGATTTCGAGATTTTTCCAGAAACGTCATTGAAACAGACGGTAAATAACAAAGAGTTTTGTTTGTAGATATTAAAATCTCGAGAATGCGACGTGGTAGAGACATCGTAACAGTAAGAACGAAATAACCGATACAAATTATAACTGCAATCCATTTTAAATGTAAAATATTATCGTTATGCGTATCCTCACCTCCTTATGCGACGATTAATTTACTTCTTACTTAAATAAATATTTAAATAATGATTTCCAATCGCTACATATGTTTTAAGTATTTTCAATTCTTCCTTGCCTTGTATATGACTCCAATCACGTTTTATATCTTTTAACCATTCCTCTATCTTGAAAAATCCAAAAAAAATGTAACAGCATGACATGATATTATAATGACTATTTAAAGTTAACTAAATCCTCCTAACTTACGTTTATAGAGTTCACAAGTAATAAACCATACATTATATTTATATTTGCCATTAAAACTGCGATGCTTGTTTGGAATGAAAAGAATTGAGAAGTGCAAGTGTTATTTGACACGAGAGAAAACTGCAACGATTGATAACATAAATGTAAATAAAAGATTAATTTTTTCGCAAGTAACGCATTGATATATCAGAAAACCGGTTAAATAATTTGTACGAATGAAATATGCTTACTGCCATAAATGTTGACCCGAGAAGAAGTATCAAACATACGATCGTAGTATGCACTACTCTTAACTGCGTTGGTTTGTACGATGTCAGTCCCACCATGAAGAAGCACAATTTCAGGAATCTATAATACTTGTAGCCAATGAAGTCCATTCTATTCGACGGTTGGGAAAAGTTTGGTTGCGGTCGTGGTTTTACACGTTTTGCACGAAGCTAAATGAAGGGATTAAAATATTGACACCGTCACGTGACACAACTTGTAAATTACGCATGAGGAGAAAATGACTGTCCACCGATGCGCGTGAATAATAAATGCGTTTCCAAGAAGAAACGTTACTTTTATTCTTTCTCTTCCTGTTCCCCTGCAATTTTCGCACAATTACGCTGAGTTTTAAGAAAAAATTGTCTCTATAGCATAGGGGACAGTGTCAATCAATCCTAGGTGTTTTCTCGCACTTCAAAGCTTTACGGCAACGTATGTTGCAGCATGAAATTACAGGTTACAAAAAGAGTCAGTTTTTTATTGTATTTGAGAAGTGATGTCAAAATTTTTCGTAGGGCTATTGATTTGTTGCGCATTTTATTTTTTCCGCGTTTTGCAAAGTAGTAAGAACATTCTCCTTGAGCTGTACAATATTTGTGCTAGACTATCGTAATAGATATCGTGAGTCTTTCATAAATTTCGTGAAGTGTTACATTTTATGAAAATTTTTACTGGAAGTGCCATTTTTTTTTTAATATACTGCTTTTTACTATGACGGAAAATTTTTGTCTTATTTTAGATTGCAATGACGGGGATTACTTCCCAACTAATCCTGAATAACATTATCGCGGATACTGAATTAAGAACATTGTTGAAATATTGTACGATCAATATTGTTGCTGGAATAAAGAAAAAATATAATGGTATGTATTTAGCTACTTAAAGTTTGTATTGTATCGTTGCATTGTTTGTATGTTTGCAACTTGACTATATATGCTAATTAATTTTATTATGCTCTTCAATATTACATTTATTTTGACACAACGAATCTTACAATTTCTTGTATTCTTATCTTCTAATATTCTTACTGAGTTTATTGTTACTTCGAATAAGAAAGTCTGTGAATTATACTATATCTTTGGTATATGTATAAAAAGACATGATACTTAATTGTGAAAAATATTCTCAAGTGGCATTAACAATGACATTGAAATAACAATATCGATACTTGAATATTTGTTTTGATATTGTATTACGTGTTCGCTCGATATTATTTTCGCTTGTATGTATTGGCAATTAAATTGTAGTTAACTGTTACAAGCATGTGAAGTTAGTAACATAATTCAATATACTTTTCGGTCAGTGAATAATTATAGGTAGAATAAACGGATATTTTTCGAGTAAATGAACAGTGCGAAACCAATTTTTTCGACTACGATGCTGAAGTAAGATCTACATACTGTGATTCCCATTAATATATAAATTGTCACAATCCATTAAAACTTACCATATAATAGTAACACTTAAACTCATTTAAAATCCTGAAGCCCCTACTTTTAAAATACTTACATTATTCATCTCATTTTAAAGCGTTTTTAAATTATGTGCGATGATACTTTTCGTCTCGAATGTATAATAAATTACCTTAGTTCGTGAAAATAATGAAAAATTTGTTTCATGATTAAATATATAACGACTATTTAAGGCTTACTGTATGTTGTTTTTTCTATAATTTATTGACTTATGGATATCAAACGAAAATGATATGATTCTTTTGAATTTTCGTCATATAAAGGTGATATTCAGATTGCTTAAATAACAATGAAAAACCATACGTCAAGTTTTCTGGAGTGATTACAAAGGAGCGTCGATCTTCAAATTCATTGTAGTCTCAATTACAAAAAAAAATTTTCACTGGTTTTGCGTACTGTGACAATTTATAGTATTTTCAAGAAGAAGAGTATTTTTATTTGTTCACCAATTACGTGATGTAAAAATAGTTTACAATAAAATGAAAGTCGCATTTTGAAAACAGAAATTTTAAAATGAACCTTAATTTACTATTGCGTGAATTTTTTTATAATATTATAGTGTTCGCGTAATTTAATATTTGATTATTAATGAAAATCACTGTACGTGTACAAAGTGTTTCTCTTATCTTGTTCATCTCAACATCTTCGTCATTTTTACTCATATAAAGATGTATCAGGACAAAGTTATTTCGTTCCAATATTCCTTCCAATAAAATCTTTTTCAATGTTTTCCAATGTCGAGTTTTTAAATAAATTAATTTAATCCTATTCAGAGTGGAAAATAATGCATTCTAATAGGAGATTTTCTGATGACTTCTTTAAATACCTGTTAAGGTACAAAAATGTTTAGGGCATACCGGATTTTTATGATTTTCTGCTACATCTGAATTCAAAATTTTTGTATCTTGGTACCATACTTTGTTTTAATCGTTTATCGTTAGAGGAACTTCTCTTTTTCCGCAATTATCAGAGAATTTGCTCTGCTGTTGAATAACACATGATAGACTCATGACGTCTCAAGATTTCACGATATGTTTTCTTTTTCTTCTTTTTTTATTACGTCCAAGACCTTTCACAATTTGTTCGGGTGCGGTTTATTAGCATGTAGATGTTATCCTTCTGAAGAACATCTGTTGAGACTTGATGTTGTTAGGATCGAAGATCCTTCCTATACAGTCTGCGAGGCAGAATAGTTACATATAATTTTTTTGCTATGTCGTTGGGGTAATTGTCTATTCTTTTCTTATATCTGTCGCAGCGACTGGTGATTTCATCGGTGACTGTTTTAATTATGAGGTCCTTCCGGATTTCGTCATTTCGAACATACCATGGAGCATTGGTTACTGTTCTAAGAGTTATAGATTGTAATGCCTCAAATTTAGTAATGTAGTGTTTGGCAACCATGCCTCACATATTGATGCCGTAGGTCCAGATAGATTTTACAATTGTTTTGTATATTAAGAGTTTATTGTTAAGACTTAGTTTCGATTTTTTGGACGTAAGTCAGTACATGTTTTTCCTCTTAATACGAATTTATTCGATTTTAGAGCATATATGATGTTTCCACGTTAATTTTGAGTCCCATTGTAATCCCAGATATTTAATCAATTTGGTTTGTGGTACAGGAATATTATTAAGTTTTATATCAGGAACAGTACCTTTTTTTAGAGTGAAGGTATTGTACTTATACTTGTTGGTGTTTACTTTTATTTTCCATCGGTACAGTCATTCTTCTAGTTTTGCGATGTGTTTTTTTGAGATATCGTTGCTGTTGGGTCATTGTAGGTGGATAATGTAGCTGTATCGTCTGCGAATGTAAATGTTTCGTTCGTGGTTAGAATATCTGATGTATATATTGTGCACAAGAAAGGACCTAAAACACTACCCTGTGGGAAGCCCGCTTCTATGTCGTAGATGCCAGAACACTCATTTTGATGCTTGACGAAAAAGGTTCTTTGCTTTAAGTAGGTTTCAATGAATTTATAATAAGGCCTGAGAAACTTTTGTCCAATTTTGTGTAAGAGACCCTCGTGCCAGACTTTGTTAATTGCCTTTTCTGTATCTAGAAAAAGAGTCGTACAGTATAGCTTGTTTTCGGGAACATGTGTAATCTTGTTTTTCAGTCTGTGTATCTGCTCTATTGTTGCGTGTTTGTTTCTGAAATTAAACTGACGTGACGGTATTAAGTTTCGCTCTGTAGTTATCTTTTTCATTCTCGTTAGTATTATTCTTTCCAGTACTTTCGATAGTGTGGGTAGCACAGAGATAGGTCTACAGTATGATGGAAGGTACAAATTTTTGTTGTGTTTATGTAGCAGGATAATCTGTGCTATTTTCCAATTAATGGGAAAGTATTTGTGTTCTTAGTATAGCATTAAACATTATGATTCTCAAACATTCTGACAGCTTTAGGTGGAAGTTCTTTGATGTTTTTTCCATTAACTAGGTCTTTTTTCCATTAAGCCTGGTCTTTTGGTTGAGATGTCAGCAATAAGATTTTTAACTTTCTTGATGGTGGTTCTTGGGATTTCTTAATTGTAATCGGTATTTATCAGGATTGTAGACCTTGTGCTATCGTGTTTGTCGTTAGGTTGGAAGATGTTGTCCAAGTGTTGGGCAAAGATTGTAGCTTTTTCGAGAGCATTTTTTGCCCAGCTACCATCAGGCTTCTTGATAGCGGGAGATAGTGTGGTAGGTCTTTTGATGACTTTCCATAGTGAATAGTTCGTATCTTCGTTGGGAGAAAGATTACAGATGTATGAGTGAAATTCGTCGTTGCAATGTTGCAGTATTAGCTGTTTCACTTCTTTGGTGATTACGTTCAGTCTCTTTATATTGAAAAGGTGATTACGTTCAGTCTTTCATATTTTCTGCTTTTGCCACTTGTATTTTTGTTTACGATTGAGCGCTGTTACGATTTTGTTTACGATGAGCTTTTTACTGATTTAGTAGACATCCATCCTGCCATTTGAATAAGATTAGTAAAATTAGTTACAGATGATTCTATTTGTTCGGGTTTTTTTTAGTAGTATGATGCAGTTTATGTTGTCTTCTATGAAGTTTTTAAAGTGTGCCCATCTAGTACTATTGTTGCATAATGTTGTCGTTTTTTGAGCGTATACTAGTTGGTGAAGATAGTCGAGTAGAATCGGCGAATGATCTGAACTAAGATCGAAGGAGGAATATACTTGGAAGTGAGCTTTATTTAACCCTCTGATTACACCGAAGTCTAGTAGATTTAGTAATTTGTGGTGTGCAGCTGGCCAATAAGTTCATTGGTTGTCAGTGTATCTAGGGATAGTGTTCGTATGGTTTGTTTTAATGTTTTTCCTCTGGGTGAGTTTGTTTTAGAACCACAAACGTGCTTGGCGTTGAAATCGCCACCGGCAATGAATTTTTTCCTCAGACTTTGAAAGAAGTTTGTGAATTGGTGTAGAGAAATTTTCTGCTTTGATTGGCAGTAGACTGCAGCCAGCGTAAGTTTGTATTGTGTTGTGTTGATTGTTACTGAAGTAGCTTGTATGTTCATGTGTGCTATTAAAGTTTGATGTCATGATTACATAATTACACTTTATGATTATAGCTGTTCCACCACGAGCCTTAACAGTTGGACGATTAGTGGCGTATATATTGTAGAATGATATTTTCATATAATTTTTATCTGTTAGATGGGTTTCTACTACAAGCATTACATCAATTTTATTGATGCTTAGAAATGTTTTTAATTCAAGTAATCTTTGATGTAACCCATTCACGTTCCAAATAGCAATTTTTAATTTATTGTCCATTATTCTGAGCTGTTAATAAGCACGTTCATAAGTAATTCTACCAATAAGTTGATTTGTTTTGATTGCTCTTTTAACAGTTGTGATTGTTCTAGTATCATGGTGGAGATGGATTCAGTGTTTTCTGCAGTTTGCAACAGTAATTAATTAATTTCAGATGTTTCTGATGTTGGTTCGTCATGTACTGTAAAAGATTGTGTTTTGTTTCGTATTATGTCAGCGTAGGAAATTCTTCGTGAGAAAGAGTGACTGTGTGTATTGTTAATGTTACTGTTTCGTTTGTTAGTCTGAGGTGGAGTGGCAGTATCTGTGATTTTTTTGGCTCCAAATGTGGGGTGTAGTTTTTGCTGTAGTTGTTTTCTTATTATACAATCATTGTAGCTGGCGGGGTGATTTCCTTTATAGTTGTAACATTTTGTCACTTCGTCTATTTTACCTGATGTTGGGCAGTTTGAGGTGAGGTGCATGTCAGCACATTTTGCACATGCAGTAGTTCTTTGTATGATCGTAAGCTTGGGAACGTATGCATTGTGGTATATCTCTTTTTGTTTTCGGCGCTTCAAATGTAATGATGGTATTAAGGAGGTTATTAATTTTATATATGTCTTCATTCTACATTTTTCATTTTATTGCACACAGAATATGCCGATTATTCGCATTAGTTACGCGGAATCAGTTAAATTCAAATATAATTGATAAATTTTCAAATTTACTATTTTCGAAAACGAAAGAAAATTTACTTATGTTATTTACTTTATTATTATATTGTTACACTTCATATTATAATATTGCTTTAATAAAAAATATTTATTTTTTCTTCCCAATACAGTTTACATGCAGAATTATTTCCAGTCACAATGCGAGACACATTGCACATAAACAACAGATACTTCTTCCCCATTCTCTTTATTGATTTTGAAGACAATATCTAGCCAATAAATAAGCATGATGGTTGTTGAGGCCAGGGGTAGTTAGGAATGCGTCCCTTTGTCCTGGCTGTATAGTGAAAGCCAATAAACGCATAAAGTTAATGTAAAAGGAACGCATCCCTGGAGACAATATCGGTGGGCAAATTACAAATATTGCTTTATGGGACTGACCTGTCAGACTCGGCCTTTTGGTCTTAACATGTCACTTTCCCCATCACAAAAGGTGACAATATAGTCACGAATATAAAAAGGGCCAACACAGTTGGAACAAGATCCTTCTTTCAAGTCCCGTCTAGCTAATCAGATCACGAAGTCAGTTTTCTTGTACCACCATCTTGCCAGTGTATCACTCAGGTGTCGACAATTCGACAGCAGTCATTTTATACAACGCTCTCGATTCCACCAGGAATCACGAGTCGTAACCCATCAGGCTTACCAGACAATACGCAGGGCAATATACGTGGCATCCAATCATTTCCCACAACAGTGAGTGATCCTTTGCGTCAAGGCAAATAGGCAGAGGAACACGATCAACAGCAGTCGAGACTGTTACTTAACAATGGTATTTCTCACGTTAATGAATGAATTTTTATTGTAATGGTCCACTTTTAATACAAGTACATCCGATCTTAATATAAAATATCATTCTAATAACAATACTAACATAACAACCAATTGTTGTATTTCTATTCAATTTGCAAGTATACCAAAGTCGTTGTCATTGTTTTTGCATGGAATTCTGCAGTCGCGTTTGGTATAGCATGATTTATTGTGAGACCTATTGGACCGACTCGATGATTGTTTTGGCGTAGATAAAGGTAATAATATGTATATATTAACGATATATGTATAAGCAAAGAGAAACGCCACACGTGATAGCAAATCCGTGGGATTCTCTCTCGTGTGGTGCGTTTCTCCGCTTCACAAGAATTAATTCCTTGGTGGATAGCTATGGTGGTAGCAAATGGAACCGCTTCCCACAGGCATCCCCAAGAAAGAAAGATTCATTGCGTGTTCCGCGATGCAACTAAGTATCGACTATGCGTTTCAAACATTTGAAAGATATTCAAAATATTTGCGTTTACTTTGTGTCATCGCGTATTATCTAAAATTCTACAATGCGTTTTGACAACGACTAAACAATAATGTAAGGAAAGAGGAGCGTTTGCTCAAAACAAGGCCTATAAACTTAGGTCGCCATCTAACGAGCAGAGCGTTAGACAATGCCGAATCCGCCGTAATTGTTTAAAATCGTCCATAGGCGCGCATTTGAAACGTTCAACTTACAAGCAAACAAGACAATTTCCAAGACAAGTTCATTAACACGTTCCCTGCCACGTGTACTCTTTACGATACGCGCTGAAACTCATTTCCATGCTAAATGATATTTTTCATTAAGAGATAAAGAGGTAAACAATGATTGTTGATATCACTTTTATATGATCTATGATGATGTTTTTAAGGCACACTTTTTAAGGCGTGTACTGATATCGGTACACGAGGCATGGCAATAAATTGTCAGTCAGTTCTTTTAATGATAATGGAAATTCAGCAAAGAGGCATCGTTGCATTTTTTGCTATAAAGAAAAAAGTAAAATATTTTAATAATAATATTGCACAGGACACTACAAAATGGCTGACGACATTCTTTTAACAAACTTTGTCTTTGCTTCGACAAAATACATCGACATATGAAAATATGTTTGTGATTGAAAACTTCAAAAATAAGTATTATTTACTGTATAATTTCTTACATACACGTTCTTGCATGAATTTTATTTCGCTACTTTATTTTTTTATTGTTCCTGTATTTTTTCATTACCAAATAAATTTATTTGTTTGTTATACAACGCAAATTATTTTCCAAACATTTAAAGATACCAAAAATAAATTTGTAGTGAAACAGCAAAGAAAGGCAAACTAGCAAAATAAGTATTAAACATTATAGCGTGTACAGGTATACATGGTGTAGTAATGACACTTCACTAAATACAGCTTGGCAGGGAACATGTTAAATTGTCTAAAACGGATCGGTGGTAGGCTTGCATTCGTGAACACAGAATACGAACATCAAATAATCCTTCCTAAGGACAGTGCAGTAACGAGGTATATCATCAGAGAGTACGAGTGCATGTTGTACACCGCCCACAAATTCGTTCTTTCTGCGATTAGAAGGCAACATTGGTCCTTCCCGGTCAGAAGCTTAACACCGGTCACGAGCTAACTCGTGTTTGCATCCTCAAAATGTTCTTGACCGATCACGAATTAATTCGTGTTTGCACTTGCATTAGGTATTTTAATTTTTGACGCTCAGGATAACACAGGATATTGTAAAATCTTTCTTCGTCGTGTTCAACCGTGTTCGCCTTATTATAAAAAAAATAATAAATTATAATAATAATAAATCTTCTGGTACTTCTGAAAGAGCTGTTTACATTGATTCATCTTTTAGGCTTTCAGGACAATTAAAAGACCACGTTTTAGGGGAAATAGTCACTGGTATAAAAAAAAACCCAACTAAAACGTATATGCTCTTTAAAAGGAAATCACAGCGAAACCGGATATATTTGTAAAACCTGTTGTGTTTACTCATTACACATAAGTGATTGCTATACAGTTTATCACACCAAAAAAAAGTTACTAAAATATATTGTATGTATAAAATATAATATATATAAGAGATATACAAAATTTTATTTAAATTCAATCTGTATAAATAAAATATATTGAAGTTTATTTAGATTGTTTCGCTTTCATATTCAGTTACGAAATAATAGCTGATGACATGAGATCGCTTCTGTGTAAAATTGCCGGTCAATAATGTGTTAATCAAGATGATTGTTTGGGCCATATTCCATAATTCTAGTTATTAGAATTATTTGTACGAAAGACGTCAGGCTTCTTGTCTACATAAGAGAATTTATTGTTCTATTCTTAGATAAAGGCAACGGTTCGCTCGTTTTTTATGCTGGCAAGAAGTCCTAATGTTCTATCGCAGCTGTTATGGCACGATCACTTGGTCGCTGATATGCATGTCTGTTATGTAGAGATAAAATATAAATAATGTTTATTAAATAACAATAACAAGATGTAATTAGACAAGACAAACAACACAAATTAACGACTCAGATAAACTCTTTTAACAACATAATTAACTACTTGCGAACAACATAATCGACTCTCTTACGATTCCAATCAACTCGTTTTTCAAAAAGAAAATTGCCCCATGCCAACGTTGCGCTTCTCGCATCACATTTATTTTCTCCGTAATTCGCGTATTTCTTCACGCCACAGGTCATCTGTTGTAATTAAACGCAACTAAAATATAATAACTACAGATTAATATAACTACGATACTACACTAATAATTAATTTTTATAAATATACACATGAATTAAATAATATCTGTATCTTCTTCATCAGATCCGAAATCATATTCGTCTCTATGTTGATGATTTTCAGATAACTTCTGGCGGTAATTTTTACATTTATTAATAATAGTTTTAAAAAATAATGATCGAAATGTTTATTTCACAGAAGCAAGAATAATTTTCAATCATTTGTTCTTAAATTGGAGACGTGAAAGTGTAGATACTACAGCATTCCGCGTTAATACGTCATTTATGTTAAAAGATAGAATTTTTTCAAATCAAATTTGTAGATTCTTAATTTGTGCATTAAGTAAAAAACTAAGGGAAATTTATTTTCGAAATTAATATATTTCTGTATTTCTATTCTTCTTTAGGTCCAACAATGTAGGAATAAGAACAACTACAGAAACATTACGTTCTCCTTGAAGTTTGTCCAGTGATTTGGCAGGTTCAAGACATGTGATATAATCATTTATAATTGTCTAATCTATTTCATTGAAATTAATATTCATTTATACTGATACTAGTATTGTTTTCGTAGAGCATCGTAAGTTGATTTCTATTTTGTTATCGTGGGCCGATTTAACGACCATCCTGATATTGTACCACAATTTCTGATTTCTTCTTTTTTTTTATATTTATTCCGTGTGTATGAGTCTAATTGTTCAGTTACAATTATTTTCATCTTTTATATTACGATTGTTTGAGGTTGTGAATTTTGATACAGTTATCGGCAATCATTAGTTTTTTTATGGGATTAGTTTCGTTTTATACATATTTGACTGTATTCCATTTGTTAGTTAGTGAGGTCTAGCAGGTGTTTCCTTTTCAGTCCCCTGGGTAGTAGGGAGTAACAGTCTTTTGCCAGGAGGTTCCTGTGATTTTTGATTTTGTGTTGATGTGTCCTTGCGCGCTTTAGTATTTCCTCCTCTAGTTGGTATCCCTAGGGTTTTTCTTACTTCATTGTTTCTGACATTGAGCGTATACGTAGGATGATTGTAGGTTTTCTATTTTTTTTAATGTTCGACTTGGCTGCCATGCCCCAGATTTGTAGCCCGTATGTCCAAATAGGTTTAATTATAATTTTGTAGATTAGTATCTTATTTTTTACGCTTAGCTTAGAGGTTCTTGATGTTAGCCAGTACATGAATTTTCTAATTGTTTTTACTTGTTTGATCTTTTCTTGGACATGCTTTTTCCAGTTCAGTTTGTTGTCTAGATGCAAGCCGAGATATTTGACGGAAAGTGCTTGAGGCAGTTCTTGGTTGTTGAATTCGATTTTTGGAATTGGCCCTTTGTTGAGTGTGAACGTGATATGTACACATTTGGTTGTATTAATTTTGATTTTGTTGCTCTTTGTTCACCCTTTCGTTTAAGTGATTTTGTAAGGTTTTGGTTGCTTTTCTTATGCCTCTTTGCGTAAATAGTATTGCCGTGTCATCGGCGAAAGTGTATATTTTGTTCCTGGTGCTGCGGGTAGGTTCTCGGTGAAGGCATACAAGATGGATCCTAGCACACTGTCTTGAGGCAGTCCAGCGTGTATCTTTTTGAGTGATGAGTTTTTATTTTTGTTTCGAACGTAGAAGTATCTATTTATTATGTATGATTCTAGTATTGGATATAAGTCTTTTGATACTATTTCTTGAAGCTTTTGAAGCAGACCTTCGTGTCATACTCTATCGAATGTTTTTTCTACGTCTAAGAATGCTACTGCACAATATTTTATTTCTTCCATGACACGAATTATGCTATTTATCATCCTGTGTATCTATTCTATTATGTCGTGGTTTTGTCTAAATCCGAATTGGATCAGGGATCAAGTTTTTGTTGGTGATTTCCTGTATTAGTTTTTTATGAATGGTTTTTTCTATTACTTTGGAAATCATAGAAAGAAGAGATATAGGTCTATAGGATGATGAGAATTTGGGATTTTTGCCTGGTTTTTGTAGAGGTATGATATCTGCATACTTCCAGATCTGGAAGAAGTTGCCTACCCTGTATATCGCATTTATTAGAATTGTTAAAAATTTTACCGCTTTGGCCGGGATATTTTTGGTTGAGCATTTTTGCTGTTATTAAGTCATTTCCTGGAGTTTTATTATTTTTTAATTTTTTAATTATTGTGAAGATTTCCTCTTTCCTTATTGATTATTTTAGTGTTTCATTATTGCTGTTGTTTGGGGGTATTATGTGAGGTTCGTTAGTGAATGTTTCGCTCAGGTCATGGTTTCGGTTTGGTCTTCTATCGTTGTGGTCCAGTTTCCGTCCGGTTTTTGTATAGGGGGAATTTGGGTGAGTGGTCTTTTGAGTTTTGTACTTTTCCATATAGTTTGTATCGCTGCTATTGTCCAGATTCATGATGAAGTTTGTGAATTCGTTATTATTTGTTTTTCAAATTTCTCGTTTAATTTTGCTTGTAAGTTTGTTCATAGTCTTGAATTGGAGTCATCTTGTGTTTTGCCATTGTTTCCTTGCTCTTTTCCTGGTTTTGATTAGTTGTAGTATATGTATCGGGATTTCCGTACGCTTGGGAGTTTCCGCCTTGTGGAATAGAATGCTGCCACTTCGAGTGTGCTTGTTAGCATTTCAGCTTCCTTCTCTATGTCTAGTGCATGTTCTAGAGGTATACTGTAGTTCAGATTTTTATTAATGTATTCTGCGTACGTTATGGCGTTTGTCAATTTTGGTTTTTCGTCTTTTGTCACTTTTTGGTCGATCGTATAGATTGTGGGTGTGTGGTCTGAACTTAAATCTCGCAGCTTCTCAGTTTTGATGTTCAAATTTGTATTCGTGACTGTTATGTCTAGGATGTCCGGTGATTTGGGTCTGATGGCCAGTAGGTTGATCTCCCTAGTGCGTAGATTTTTAGGTTGTTAATTTTTATGCACTGGTAAAGGTTCTTTCTCTTAGGGTTGTTTGTTCTGGAGTCCCAATAGTTGTGCTTTGCATTTTAGGTCCCCTAAAGCTATTAATTTTGTTTTATAGTTCTTAAAGTATTTGTTGAATTCTTCTGTTGATATTGCGTGTTTTGGTAGGCAGTAAATTGCTGAGATATTGACATCTCGGTTATGTAGTGTAATGTTGACTGTTGTTGCTTGTATTTTGTCTGTTTAGTATGAGCTTGTTTGTGCATATATGATATCATTTTTTATGTAAATTCCCGATCTGCCGCGTGCTTTGTCGATAGAGTGTTGTGGTGTACCGTAATAGGTGTAGTATGGTATTTTTAAGTGTGTTTTTAAGTGTGTTTCCTGTGTTTCTCAGCTTGCTATAATGTCTGTCTCAAGCTATTTTAGGAGTAGTTTTGGTTCGCGTATTCCATTCTGTAGCCCGTTACTGTTCCATTGCATTCATTTAATTTTTTGCTTGGTTTTGTTCCTATAGCGTGATTAGTTTCGATAGTAAGTTTAGCATTACAGTTATTTGTTGTGTTAGGTTTTCTACTAGTGTTTCAAGTTTTTCCAGTCTTTGCATCTGAATTGGTTGTTTGCTCTCGTGTTCGTTAGTGTCGTGTCTGTTGTTCGGTTTTAGTACTTCTGCAGAGTTTCTATATTTTTGATTGATATTTGTGTTAACATTTGTGTTGGTGTTTGCAGTGTTGGTTTTTGACAGTGCTAATTTTTGTATTCCTTTGTCTCTTATTGGGGGAAATAATTTCTTTTGCATCCCTTTTCTTACCATGCAGCCTTTATAATTTGCTGGATGGTTGTTTCCACAGTTAGCACAGACTACTTTGTCTATTTTTTTGCCCAGTGGGCAGTTTTCGGTGGGATGGGTACCTGCACATTTGACACATCTTGCTTGTTTATTGCAATAGTTCTTAGTATGTCCATATCTCTGACATCTAGCGCACTGAGTTATTTCTCTGTTAGTTCTTGGCGATTCTATGTTGACTTTGGTATTGCATACGATTGATGTGTTGTATATGTCTTTATTATTATTGGCTTGTTCTATTTCTACCAGGAACATTGAGAGTAAAATTGTACCTCCTTTTATGAGATTAATGATATTGCTTACCTTGTGTCCTTTCTCTTGTACGTCTGTTTTAATGTATTCTATATTTAGCTTTGGGTGTAATCCTTTTATTACGAATTTAAACTTTATTTCCGTTCTTGGTTGGAGTGTATAATATTCTGCATTCTTCTCTTTTAGCGTTCGTATCATGGCTCTATACGCGTTGGGCTTTGTACTTATAGTTTGACTTGTTTGTCTTTCAATTGCTTCAGAGTGTATTCTGTAGGGTCTATTATTTCGTTTAGTTTTTCTATTAGTGGATTGATATTAGGAGCTTCGATGTACATGGGAAGTGGTTTGAGTTGTGAGATGGTGATCGTTTCTTTTTCTTCTGTTAGATTTTGGAGTGCCTAGAATTTATTCGTTATTTCTCCAAACCAATTTTCCTTCGGGTGTATTTTCGTTAGTTTTAGAGTTGGGCCTGTAGTTGCGTTTTTGGCATTCAGAGTTACTTTTCTTTTTTTATTTTGCTTTTGTATTTTCCATTGCTTTAGCTCTACTATTTGCGTCTTTCCATGTACCAAGTGTCTGTCTCGTAGTCATCATAGTCGATAATTTCTTCACTTTCTGAAATGTTTTATTTTTCTTTTATTGGCTTAAGAAGTATTTTAGATGTTTCTAATGTAAACTCTGGATCTTGTGTTTGAGTTTTAGGCCCGGCTTTCGCTGGGGCGCTGGCAGTTTTCAGATTGGTGGCGGCTTTCCATTCGTGTGATGAGAACATGGTTTATCTGACACTAGTATTAGAATGAACTGCTGTGCCTGTGTGTATTTGTATGGCTTATAGTGAGTACAACACAAGTAGTATTTGGACGTCCTGCTCCTTCGGCGTCCGGTTGAAGACTCTGATTTTTTTGGATAAGAAAATGCTGACCATAACTAAGAACATTTTTCCAGTATATGATACTTTAAAATTGCTTTTCGTAAGTCTGTACTTGATATTAAGTTCAAAGAATGGTAACAACATTTTAATATGCATCAAATATTTTGAATTAGATCTTATCTCTTCATGAATGTCATTAGTTATACTTTCTTTATTAGATTCCAAAACGTAGTTGCTAAATGTTGTAACAAAATTCGAATCGTTGTCCGTTACGATGGTGTATTCAGTCATTTCTAATACCAAACTGCTTGTATATTTCTTCTAATAAAATTAAAATGTGGTCAAATGTATGCGACCCACTGAAATGTCGACAAGCTAAAGGAAGAAACAGCCTTTTAAGAGACACGGCATCGATCCAATGTATTGTAATACCTAAAAATACCTACTTCCTGACCAAACATCTACGGCATCTTTCTAAGTTTCTAAATTTCTGTTTAATGTTTGCTATCCCATAAATTGATTATAAATTTTTTTAGTTAGACTTTTTTGGCTTAAATGGACAATTTTAGTGTTTGGATAGTTATGTTTAGATAAATTATTTGTTAGATTTCGAAATTCAATATTTCAACATTTTCAATAATATTCAGAAACCAATTATTTCTGTTAAAATCAAATAATAAGTAAAGATTCTAGCAAATAAGAAATAACTTATTTCGTTACTTAATAAATCATTTAATTGGAGATAAATTAATTGAATTCTTATATAAAATACTTAATAATATAATTTAGTTATTTTCGAAATAGATTATTTCTAAAATAACTTTAAAAAGTAATTTAAAAATAATGTTATTTGAAAGTTTTTCAAAACGTCCAGATCTGCGTTATAAAGAGGAGACTTTAATTTTTAAGATTATAATTCTTTAAGAACCTGATCATGAAAAAAATTTTTAATATTTCTAAAGACGTTCGTAGATGACGAAATGTTAGGATTTCTCAAATTATTTTCGTTGAATTTTAATGTTGAAAGTTTGATAAAATGGTAAAAAAATAAAAAAATTCAAACAGCAAATTTCAAGAATATGTTGTAAAGAGGAGATTTCAGTTTTCATGATCGTGGTAGATTTAATCACCAAAAAAATTTTTCTCTGCTTTTAGAGACGTTAGAAACATTTATAATTTTTAAGAATATCCTTATCTTCATATTGTATTTTGTGAATTATTATATTGGAAGGAGAAGATAATATTTGTTACTTTCTCCTGTATAATATTTGTTGAAAATTTTTAATAAAATTGATGGAGACAAAGCATGAATTTTATAGCAAGAAAACTGTGTATTATTAATAATATTAATTAATTTACGGTGTTGGTATTGTTGATTATTTTAAAGTACGGAGAAAGGAGAAAATATTTTGAAATTCTTTGACTATATTATATTAGCATTAATTCTAGCATTATAGTTTATATCTATTTATATATTTATATTAACTTTACGGATATTTTTAAATAAAATACCTATGTTATGAATTACTGGAAAAGACTATAGAAATAATTCTCTCAACGGAACATATATGTACGTATCATATGATAAAATACTGATGCTCGTTTAAAGAAGCAATTTAGAAAAAGATTTTACAAGTACATCTATAATCGCATATTCTTATCGCAAGAATATATTACACTGCTGGTGACAAATAATGTGACAAAATCATTAGCGCGCAAAACTGACATCGTTACGTGATAACCGGAAGACACAAGTGTATCTCATTATATCCGACATCATTTGTTAACAAATGGATCGCTACTAGTTTCATATAAATACCTGACAAATTCGCTGGATAAAGCAGTTCACTGAAACACAATCCAAACGCAAAGCAAACGCAAAGCAATCATGCAGTCGAAAGTATTGTGCCTTCTTTCTGTCGCTGTTTTCGCCAGCTGCGTCGCAGCTGCTAACCTGCCTCAGGTATTTAAAACTCGTATAAAGTCATATAATTTTTTATGTTGATAATTATTTTTAAATTATAAAATAAATGAGAGATGGAATTTTATAGACTAGTATTTATTTGTCAGTGTATATTTTTTGTAGACTAGCGTTTAATTTTATTTTTTGGAAATCCTATCCTTATAGTTCTAGTCCTATAATCTTATGAATTGATGAGACAAATTATACAGTTAATGAAATTAGAAAATATGTAATGAAATTAGAAAATGATGTTGATTAATTCAATTCTGTTTCATATTTTACATTCTCTGTGATTGAGAATATACTGTTACTAGTTTTTTCTTTTCATTTCAGGGTGACGTTACGGTCAACAATGGATCAAATAACCAAAGTAATTGATCAGAACTCAAACTCTTGAAAAAATATTCAGAAAAAATTGAGAATTTATATATTTTGTTAAAATTATTATTTTTAAAAATGATTCATGTTTCTCGGAGATTGGATTCTCCATGTAACTTTTACAAGCTTCCTCGTTGAAAATCAAAATTTTTTGATAAGATCCATTATCCTTTTCGAGCCAGCAGTAGTATTTTTTTTTAATACTGAATTCAAGTATTTAAATATTTGACAGAAATCCATGATGAATAATTATATTAAGTGTATCCATTGCCAAAAATATTACGAATGTTCTGAAGAACTTAGTAGATGATTAACAGGTGGCGCTAATTTAGTATTCTTCACTTATTTTAAATAATCCATTTAATTCCAAACTTGTGTCAAATATATTCTAACCAAACATCTTTTCCATCAAACAGTGGTACCTAGCGTTGTGATTCCAACGATTCCAAATATCGTCCCATTGCCAGATCTTGAACCAGCTATTGTACAAGCTAGAAAATTGGTTGAAACCTATTTGGGTACCACAGAAAATTTCTCTGTTGTCATCCAAGATATAGTAAACACGGCATTGAAAAGTGACGATCCTTGCTCTGTCATGATCAACGAGATGGGCCAAATTCTAGACGCATACAACAGAGTAGCATCAGCTAGCCCAATCCAAGTTGGATTGCTCGTCCTTAACGAAGGTTTGGCAATCGCTCAAAACATGCTTAAAGTTGTCATCACTGTCATGTTGTCCAATGTTGTAGCATTCTTGGATAATTAGGCAATAAATTTTTTAATGTAGTGTTGGCGAAATATTTATTTCGTTGACAATGATGAATTAATTTAGAAATATATGAGTGCATAAAAAAATTTTTAATTGTTTATTATTTCCCATTTGAGTGCATATTATTTCCTTTATTCATTTATTTTATATTATTTCCTTTATCTATAATTGTGTTTGTATTTGTACTCGTGCTTTTTTCGTTGGAGATTGTAGAACGTAAATGTATGGTAGAACTTTCTTTAGAGTACACAAGGATAAACTTAAATTTAAATATAGATATTCTAATTTTCAATTTCCTAGATATTCTAAATTTCTTAATTCATAAATTCTAAAATTTCTTAAGATCCTAAATAAATATATCTCCTGTCATGAATTTTAGAATAAATAACATATTCATATCAGATTGTAATAAATGTACTTGCATTTGATATTCATATCACTTTATTGCATGTGAAACTTTTTTTTCATTTATAAATATACATATATAATTCAGGTTTGAAAATGCAAGAAAAATGTCCCTTTCAAGATGAAGATAACGAAAGACTAAGGTGAAGGAAACGAAAAACTAAATACGGATTTCACGGTCGCTAATTAATTCAATCTTCGGTTCTCCTAGCAATCTGCTCCCATCTCATAAAATTGTCATCGTGAGTAGACATGAGAAGACGTTCAAGCACGCCTTAAGCATTCCTTTATGTTACAAAAAGTAGTTAAGTACGTTCGTCATCACAAAAACAAAGTAATAGTCGCGTGGTTGGATCTGATTGACGCATTCGGTCACCAAATGCGTCCTCATTGGCGCGGCAAGGATTATCGACACCGCATCCACTCTTTCTACGAAAATTCCACTGTACTGGTCAGAACGCCTAAAGCATGGACAGACTCCATTCCTACTAGAATTCCGGCAGGACTGGCTTTGGACTCAATGTTGTTTACAATATATTTGACGAGAGACTGTCAATACTGGCTTATGGAGGCGATGTAGTACTAGTTGCCGCAAATCCTGAGAGCATGGGAAGCTCTGCTTAAAATAACTCTCTGTAATAGTCCGGTCATTGGAGCTCTCTTTAAAACTCTCACAAGTATGCGACCATGCATTTAGAGGAAACGGAGAACAACCACTTTTCCAACAACTTTTCATTTAGGGGACGAAATCGTGTCCGCGAGCAGATTTGAGCAGAGTGATACCTACCAGCATCTCAGTGTCCCTATGGCAGTTCACGTCGACGAGACACCATATCAAATGACTCAAGGATGGTAGTGATGATCTGGCCGCGGTCATCATATCGTTGCCCACCCCGTGGCAGAAAATCGCCACATTCCTGTTTCCACGTCCGAACTTTTTGCTTAAGAATGGTCTCTTTCGTAAAAAGCTACTAGTCGATGTCAAACGGCCGCTCAATCTAGAGGTGGTTGAAATTCCCTTAGAGAGCCGAAGTAGTCTTCATCCCTCTTTCTTGGAAAGCGGAAAGAATGTAGACTCTTTCTAATAGACCTCGCAACTCACGCAAATATTCAGAATTCTGAATGCAGGTGATCACATTTGTTGCGAGGTCGTCTTTGGAAGCAGTTGTTTGGGAGAAAATCTAGCGACTTACCAAAAGATGACGAGGGACCTCTCGATCTCGCTTGAGGGGAACAGACATCGTCTTTCTTCGGCCATGCTACTTTTTGATCGCGAATTAGACTGGCCGCGATGAGATCAGAAGAGCGACTTGGATTTGAATGGCGACGGACCGCTGGTTGACGAGTACTCTGATTGGAGAGTAGTAAAGATTTACCAAATCTCTTCAAAAAGGATGACGATATGGAATCTTTGTGATTATAAAGCAATTTTTATTGTATTTTCTTATACATATTCTTATATTATTTATTTTTTATTATTTTTATTGTTTATTATTATCTTTTTATGTTATTTATATTTTCTTATTAATATTTTTTTATTAGTTTATGTAATACATTTTTTTAATATATCAGTATACATATTGTATGTTGTGTACATATCCTTCGTATATTCTCAACTTCGTCTATACATAATGTTATAAAAGTTCAAAAATGCCAATGTAAAGTTGTCGATGTTTAATATCCGAAATAAAAGATGTGGAAGGTAAAGATTACTATGCATTGGTCCTAAAATCAAAATTTTCTTTCAGAAAGTGGATATTGTGCAAAATCTTGGAAGAAACGATATTTCATCTGAATTGCCATGGGCTTTGTGCAACAGCACGGAATTGCCATTACGAAAGATATCCGGTTTGAAAATATACGATTACCATTGTTGGCTCTATGGACCAACAAGTATTATGGATCCGGTTCGAGAAGCTTGAATATTCAGGCGAATATCGACCGCGCGAGTGTATAGTAAAAAGAAACGAGACGAAATGAAACCATTCCAACAGGGATCGTGAAAAGTGGACTGTATATTTTTGACGTAATGTAAAATATACGTATAGTATAAATATACATCTGCATGTATTTTCTTGTGCACTGACTGGTGGGCTTGCTTTATGCGAATACTGGCCAATCACTCTGCAAGCCGTTTTATTGCCCTAATGTAATTCATCTAAAAAGCGATGAATTGAAGACAACGACGATTTAGGACGATCGATGTCGTTTCTAGAGGAAATTAAGTCACGCAGGTCAGTGGCCAAAAAGAACAATAAGCGATCGCGTCACAATAGCCAAGATAGAGCATGACAAACGTTCTTACCTGCATGAAAAACAGACGAGCCGTAGCCCTGTTCAAACATATCTAAATAGAATAAATTCTATTATGTAGACAAGAAGTTTAACGGCTTTTGTACAAAATAATTCTAACAGATAAAATTATAGAAATTAGCCCGAACAGACAGCGACTATGATCGCCCGTTGTACATACAGTGGGGTGCAAAATTGAGTCAATAACAAAAATTTTTGAAAAAAATATTTTTCATTGTTAAATAAAGTATAAAAACATGAAAATAAACTTGACTATCTGATTCTTTATAGTTTTAGGAAACTGAAGATATTTTTTAACTTTTAAGATTAGGTTTCTTCCTGGCTGAAAAAATTAAAAAACGTAGAATCAATTTTGCACCAGAATTTTTCATAGTCAGATTTACAAGCTCTATCATATCTTAATATTTTGTCCATAAGCCATTTGCTTAGATAATAGCTCTAATATGTTTTGGCATACTTTCAGATAGTCTTGAGCAGAATTCAGGTGGTATTTGATACCACTGTTCTATAACACGAGCATGTAGTTCAACTATTGAGCTGGGAGGAGATATGTATGTGTCCAGAATTTTTTTTTTTAATATACTCCATAGATTCGATGGGGTTTAGCTTGGGGCTTTGTGCAGGCCAATTTCATATCGAAAATGCCTGAGTAATCAGATAATTAGTTACGCTTTTCGCTGTATGTTTTGGCTCCGGATCATGTTGAAAAACGATTTTTTTTACAGCGAAGGGCATATCTTGCATATAATTTGGCAAATGTTCCTTTAAAATGTCTTTATACATATATTGATTCATAATCCCTTTTATGCTGATCATGTACATTTTATGCAATGGGTCAACACCATCTGCCGTCATACATCCCTACAACATATGTATGCATATATACGTATAAACGCATGAGACAAATTTTTTAATGTTTCCAGAAGTATTTGGATCTTTACAGTTTTCGAGGGAATATCATTGCTTTCCCACTTGCTACATGATGTAAAAACATCTTTGAAAAAAACTGTCGAAATGGAGCCTTCACAGTTTAAAATGAGATTAACTTAATTGTTACATACATGGACGTGGTGCAAATGTTATCTGGCCAGCTCGATTTGTGCCAGATTTGTCACCATTAGATTACTTCTTATGGGGAACTTTAAAATCCACTGCTTATAACGAAATTATATGCATGTCATACTCTGAATCGCGTAAATGTCATAGAAAATGCAGTCCAAGCATTCTCTTATCATGTACAAAAATGTATGGATGTGGGCGGTTGGCACTTTGAGCACTTGCAATAAAATAAGGTAAGTTACACCGTTTCTGCATTCTTTAAATTTCAACTCATTTTTTAATTGTCAAGGTCATCTCAAGGATATTATAGGTCATTGAACTCGTCTTGATGCAAACAACAACACTGTACTATAAAAAATAAACGTTAATGCGCAAAAAATGTCGATGATCTTGAAAAAATCATTAAAATGACAATTGTTAGGACGATTATTTGTTACCATCAGATGCACGCTTCGAAACCATTTAAATAACACGTTTTTTCCTACCTTTCATAATAACGGAAATAACTTGGATGTTCAATTTAAGTGAATCACTCTGTATGTGTCTTATACAGTGTCACTTCATTATTGATTATCAGTTAAGCTCCTGGTGATCTTTGCTATCCCATTCGAACATCATCTCTGACTTCTGAACACCGCGGATTCCGGTTAGAACTGGACGTGCGTGTCGATTGAACTAAAAGGTTGAATACAGCATTCATACAAGAGAGTTCGTGGCGTCGAGCTGGAAGAAATTGCTCGATAGCTCTACATTCGTTGTGAAAACAATAGTGTAAATTATTTTGATACTATCGTTGCCAGATTACCAAGAAATAAATCAGAATGGAGGACAATAATCTAAAGATTGTCGGGGCAGTCCCGAAGAGCAAAGCTCAAAATACAAAGAAAATACAAAGAAAAATAACATGCACGAAAATAAGATAACTGATATATCAATAAAATAAAACATACTAAGCTGTATGGCATAGACTTGGAGAAGAAGTTAAGACAAATATTAAGCGAAAGGACCCCAAAAATGGTTAAATCTTGTACTCACATTAATAACCAAAATAATGAAGCCAAAAACGAAAATACCCAGAAGCCCACTGCAACGAAAAGTACAAAACGCAACAGTTCCAACATATGAAGAGTTGTTGCAACAAAACAAAAATCTATATAAAATAATAAAAGATCTCCAAAATTGCATGGAAGAAATCATACATATCCAAAACCAACGACAAAAGAATCCTATCAAAAAAAAAAAAAAAAAAAAACTCAAGAGAAAAAACAATGGACATAATCGAAGGGGATAAGGAAAAAGAAAACGAAAAACCATAGATCACAGTTTTATCGCCCAGAAAGATGAGAGACAGCAAACAGACAAAACCAGATGATAGTCAATTCCAACTATCAAGAAGAGGGGAAACCACCCAAAGACACCGAATCTCTACCACCACCTCAGCTGTTGAAACAGTTAACTATCAGCCGTAAAGATAACCAGTATACTGTCAGTCCCAATTACAATCCGATATATCCTCGAACAACAACCCGAGCAGCAATAATTATATCAAACCCCTGTCAATAATTCTACATGAAAGCTCATTAAAAAAAAAACAGTAAATATACTAGAAAGGATAATGAAAGATTTTTACATAAAACGAATCACTAATAACAGACGTATATTACGAACAGAAACCACAAGGAACCATAAACCAACTTGCGATATATTCATACAAAACGAAATCTAATTTTTCACATACACACCGAAAACCCCAAAAAAATCAAATCATATTTTTAAAGACCTAAAAGGCTATTCCGATACGGAAACCGTTCTTTTATTTAAAAAAAAAACATTGAAAATTTAAAATTTGTATCAGTAAAAAAGTTTACCACAAAAAATCTACAGTAGAGAATATATCCCAATATACATTGTACAACTATCACCGAACAGCAACACACAGTTACATAAAATGGGAAAAAATTGCAGATGGACCACATCTAATGCATAAGATGTCAAACAATTGCCCATATAGCTTCAAATTGCAACCTGGAATACCGTTGTGTGAAATGCAATAGGGATCTCCAATTTGACTACAAAACGACATCCCGACTCATACAGTCATATCTGAAACTAAATGAACTTAAACAAAAAATTGAAAAAAAATAGCAGTCATCAGAACAGAAAAGGAAAAAGAACAACTGATTGAAAATAAATTCATAAAGCGAGGTATTTCATTTAGCGAAATAGTGACAGGAAATATAATAGCAAAGAGAAAATTCAAGAAAACAATCGTACATACCAGCTTTACAAATTCAAAACACGTTAATAATATAAAAACAATTATAGAATCAATAGTACAAACACAAATAGCATGTCTATTCCAGTAAATTGAAGCTAACACAAACAAAATCACGGTAATAGCAGAATTACTAGACATCCAATTCCAAAAATGGGCCCAAACGGAAATTGCAACATAAAAAAAACGAAAAAAATAACACCCAAGAAACTAAACATCCTAGAGATCAACGTAAACTCAATAAATCTCCAATTAAAAAAAACAGCCTCTTTGACAGAACTCCTAGAACACTTGAATTTTCTAAATTCAACTTTACAAACAGAAAATCATATAATATCAGATTTAATTAGACATATCAATAACTTCAAAAATCAAATACGTTTATTCATATATGAAATAGAATCATATCGTCATTTTCCATCGTGTCAAATAATAGCAGATGAATTTCCAGATACCATTTATCAAAAATTTATAGCACTATTAATAGAAATTCAAGAACAATTTGATACCAGGTTTCAAGACATTGAAATATTAAAAAATAAGAATCATTTTTAAGAACCGTATGTACAATTTAACAAAGTATGTACAATTGAGGAACAGAATATTTTGTACAGATTAGAATTGTTTATTACAAATTGGTTATTATGCAGTTTACAAGTAAATCCATTCCCACTAACAATAAGTAATTCAATAATATCGGTTATAATTTTTAAACTTTTTTCCTCTGAAAAGTACTCTAAATTGCTATATTTAAGTTTACGACTATCTTTTATATTTAGACCAACCTACAAATGCGAAAGTACGTTCTCTGTAATGAAAAAAATAAAATCCAACTAACGATCAAGATTAAGAGATCAATCATTATCGAATTTGCGAAGGATAGCCACTAGCAAAATTCCCATGAACATACAGTCGTTAATTAATAAAATGTCACGACCACAATGTTCGTATTAGATACATATATAGATATATTGCTTTTTTTTAGCAAAAATACTTGGAATAAAATGATTAGAATCTAACCCTTTGGACTTGAAAAATGAGTTTCAAACACCACTTGATTTGATGCGAACAGTGACAATGTTTATTTATGTTTATTTATGTTCTTTAGAATATCGTGAATTCATGAATGGGTTTCTGAGCTCTCTACGTATAATCTTACAAAGTGTAGAGTGATAGACTTTGAAATGGCTATAAGATTTTTTTATTTCAAATCAGACCGTGATCGCGGATCGGACTGCATCTTCGGCATTAGTTCGAGCTTGACAGTCGTGGCAATAGAAATATTATTTCCAAAGTTTTTAAGCCTCATAAGCATGGAATGTGATCAGTAATGAAATCAGCTCAAGTGAAAATGAATTTAATTTATCATTGCTAAAGATTTATTTAAGCTGTCCTTTCACCGATGAATTCATTAATAGTACGTAGAACAAATAATTATGCTACAAAAAAAATTAGAAGGAAAGGCACTATCATCATATTCGGTATGGCGAACTTGGCATGATGTGACTATCGGAGAATTCTGGGCGTAATTTTGGAGTAGTAAATATGGGGATTATGCCGTTGGTAAACTTACAAGAGTACTAGTCAAAGAATAATATTGTTGGATTTCGTGGACACGAAACACGCTTACAATTTCGAAGAGTTTATTCCCTTACAGTCGTGGTCGTGTATGAAATAGAATGATATAGAATGATTTACAATGTTTAATGCTCTTGAATATGATGTAGAATGATTTAGAATGTTTCTATAATGACTTAGAATGTTTTATGCGTTTAGTGATATAGAATTTTTTAGTCTCTATAATGATTTAGAATTTTTTATGCTTTTAATGATATAGAATGTCTTTATAATGATTTAGAATATTTTATGCTGTCGAATGTCTCTAAAGCATGTCCTTATATATATTTGGTTATCATCGTCAAGTGGAAAGGGAAGGAGCATAGATGACTAACTATTGGATCTTGCCCTTATGACAAACTATTCACAGTTCACTTTTATGTGGACTGTTGCTAGCTCATTGTCAGTATTTGCATAGATTCAATATTGTCATCCAACAATATTACCTGCATTCCTTTATAGTCAAACACATTTACGAGAGACAGATTTAGCCAGATTTTTTGGATGCTTCATTTGAAAACAATTTCGGCACAATATGCAAATCCAAGAACACATTTGCAAGAAATAACTTGTTTCCTCGATTACATATGTAAATGCAAAATTCTTGAATTATTTTATACAGGAGAACAGATTTGTATGGATGTGTCTATTATCAAATTCAAAGGTCGGGTATCATTTATTACCTATAATCCAAAGGAACCAATTAAATGGAGTATTAAAGTTTATACGATTGCAGATTCAAACACTGGCTATGTTTGTGGTATTCTGCCCTATCATGGAGCTTTCACAACAGAAAAATTAATAAGACCTGATCTTTCGGTATCAACCAGAATTCCTTTGCAAAATGTTGTATAAAATTCCTGGTGTTCAAGGACACTATATGTTTACGGATCGACATTATGCAAGCCATATCTTAGCTCAAGATACTCAAACCACAATGCAATTTAACTGAAAAGATCCTAACAAATAGAAAGCAGTTACTAAATCTAATAAAAAAACCAAAATTTCACCAGAAATCTATGGTAGCATATCGCAAAAGATAATACTTTAGTTCTGGCATGGAAAGACGAAAGGCGATTGAAATAATGCGGGAATAACTATCGTGAAAAGAATTTTACCAAGTGGTGTCGAAGTTAGTGTAAAAAAATCCAATGTTATTATAAATTATATAAAATAATATGGGCGGCATTGATCGAACGGATTAGTATGCCTCGACATATTGTTTTCTAGGAAAGTTTTTGAAATGGTGGACGCGTAAACTATTTTTCTAAGATTTAGAGATATGTTCAATTAATTCTTATATTCTACATTAATACGTAAAAGAACACAGAAACGAACGACAGCTTAGTCATCTGCAGTATGTGAAAGCTTTAGTTGACCAATTGAGAGATTTTCACCAGACTCGTGATCGACTTCCTATTTTTATCTTCAGCTTCGATGAATTTCGTTTCAATGGGAAGTTGCATGTTATTCTAACAAGAGTTAAGAAGGCTTGCAAGGTTTGCTCTTAACGAAATAAGCCCGGCGAAAAACAACATTTTACTGCGATACTTGCCCCTACAAGCCGAGGATGCATCTTGGTGATTGTTTTATAAAATACCATGCAAAGCAATAATACAGAGCTTAATATTTAACAAATTTTTTCTCTGAGATATAAAGATACGTAATAGATAGATATTAAAACATGAAAGATTTAAAGAATTCACGGCAGAGTTAAACCAAATCTTTAAAACTCTGGAAATACACAAGAACATCAATTATTTCCTCCTGGCAGGCGATCTTAACGCGAAATATAACTTATGAAACAAGGGAAATACCTACAGACAACAATAGAGGAATAACATTATACAAATGGTTCAACGCAAACCAAATAACTTATAGATTTTCATTATTGAAATCCCTTCATATCCAGAAGGCGGATCAATCATGGACATATGCATAGCGGACAATAGACTCCAATTCCACGATCTACCAACACAAATCAAACTCAAATCCTTTAATAATTATAACAGATATGACAAATCATAGAATCATGAAAGTATCACACAAACATTTTCGAATAGACGAAAACAATCCAAGTAAAAAACATAATTACAATAAAGCAGACTGACCCAAATTTAAAACAAACTTAAACAATAACAACAACACAAACATACCAAATGACAGGAACTTAACAATAGATGAAATTTACAAATATATTGAACACATTGGCGACAGATAACGCATAGATGCGTCAATAAAGTTCTTTGCTTGAGTACGAATAACGCGTTTTCGCGTCATCGATTTCTTTATATATCTGTTGGATGACCAAACTAGACAATATCGGATCTATGCTAATAATGACAACGAGCTAGCAACAGTCCACATAAAAGTGGACTGTGAATAGTTAGTCATAAGGGCAAGATCCAATACTTGGTCATCCATGCTCCTTCCCCTTCCACTTGAGGATGATAACCAAATATATATAAGGACATGTTTTACAGTAGACAGATAGAATACTACAGAATACTACAGTAAAGTTATACAGAATAGAATACTACAGTAAAGTTAGACAGTATAGAATACTACAGTAGAGAGAGACAGACTAGAAGATCACAGAACATTCTATATCATTCTATATCATCCTACATCATACACGACTGCGAACAAGGAATAAACTTTTCAAAATTATAAGCGTGTTGGCTCCATTCCATCCACACGGAATCCAACATATCTGTTTCAAAATAAATTTATAAAACGTAATAAATGATACAGTTTCTCCTTAAAAATGCAATGTTAGATGTTCCAGGAGTTGAAAAAATTATTTATAACTTCTTGTTATTTTGTTTATTTCGCGATGAATAATATGGAGACTTTGTATACGTTAGAGCGATAAAATATGAATTCGACGCTTAGGCTTCGCTTCAGACATGTAATAACAAATTTCAGATAACTTTGTCTATAACATAACAAAATTTTTCTTACTTTTGATAAAATGATCATGCACCGACATGGCAAGAATAAAATCTTTTGGTCTTTCCTTGATCTTTGCAACAATCGCATGTGTTTCTCAGCAGTCAGTATTTACCGTGTTTAATTAATAAAGATTTTATTTATTATTCTAGCTGAAACTCTTCCATTCTGAAAACGTGTGTAATGTACAATTATTTTAGATCATTCTATTAAATTTTAGATCTTTAAATATTCTCATATTCATTTTTATAAATATTCAAATTAATTTTAATTTTATCTAAGAAGGGTCAAAAAAATTTTTAAAATTGAAAAGCGCATTTTCAGAATGATAAAATTTAGTTTTCTTAAAACTTATAAATCAACTCCATATGTACACAAATGACACTTACAATCAGATCAATTCATGTCTGTGATTTCAATTTAAATTTTGTATTTTAAAAACGTAAAAATTAAAATTAAAATGAAGGAGATCTGTTCCTCATTAGAGACTGCTTAAAATGAGTACGACAGTGAAGACTCTGACATTTAGCCGAAATGAAGAAGAATGCGAGTGTTAGGTGTTCTTTCATCGTCAGAAGGTTGCTCATCAGTAACTCGGCCAAGCGATGGCGATCCGCTGTCGTTACTCGTGATCAGCCGGGACGTGACAACTTATAAAAAATTTCTGCAGGAAATCTGCAGAGTGGATAACTGATTAATTTCCTGAAAACACTGATTCTGAAGATTCTCGGCCGTCCATATCTATCGTTAAAAATACTACAGTAAGTAAAGATCCTTCTGAGCGACTAGAACATGAAACATGAAATTATAGGAATTGTTACTGGCAGCAAAAAGAAAATTCCACGAGAGACAATGTCGTGTTTATGCAGCGAAGAAAAGTTTGACTTCCTATATGTGTAAATTTTGTAAGATTTTCATTCATAGTGTAAGTGATCCCAAAAATGCCATACTTTAAAAAAATAATAGAGTAAAGTAAAATTACTACATAAAAAACTGGATAAAAAATATTTGCAACAATTGCGAATATTGCTTTCGTCTTATTACGTGATCTCATATAATTGTTTTAGTCAGTCTTATTACATAAACCTTTAATTGTTTTAACCACGTTGTTTTAACCACATTAAATGAAGAAATAAAAAAACTCAATTAAAAATTACATTTTTTTAAATTTTATCAAAGGTTTGAAATACGGTATCATATGCTACTTATTTCCCAAATTTCATTGAAATTCTACTACTTGTTTTGAAAATATTACATGTTTCCTAAAAAGTGTATTTTTTCGTATTCCACTAATTTTTGCCCACTAGGTACGTGAGTAAAGCTCACGCTATAACTGGCAGGTAATATGTTAATATACCATTTAATTTATCCAAACCCGCAATATTATGATAGAATAAAATATATACCCTCAAAATCATTCATATACTTAGACTGTACATCACTCATACAAAATACCGATAATTACTCAATCGTCTATCACTATAACAGAAAAATTTGCAATAAAACAATACCATACAACAGTAACCGATCATTCAACGATCCTGAAACACAATCAGTCATTAAAGTTCAATCTCGTTCACGTTTGATTTCAATTCTTCTATTTTCTTTAATGTCTCTATTCCCTACATATATCGCGATTAGTTGTGGTAAATCTAGTGTTAAGCCCTTGTATGAATATTAATTAAAAAGATATTATATATATGTGTGTGTGGGATAGGCAGTTCTGGAAAAGGGTCCAAGACTCTCCCTGGTGCTCGACTGCAGGTGTCCCGAGTCGTATTACATAAACAATAAAGGAAGTTAGGCCTGGGCCTCGAAACTGTTTATGGCCAGCTCTTCAGGCCTAACGTCTAAGACTAAGAGTATAGATGCGTTTGCGTGTATGTGTGTATGTGTGTACGAGTGATGAATTTTGTGCAGAAGAAAGGCAGTGCGTGTAGAGAAGTCAGAGAGTGCGTATCAAGAAGTCAGAGAGTGCGTATCAAGAAGTCAGAGAGCAAGTGTCGAGAAGTCGAGATATATAAGAGAACAGAGTGAGAGTTGCGAGAAAGAGAACAGAGTGTATCGAGAGTTGTGAGAATTAAGAGCTCAGTATATATCGTTATTCATTATTCAACATTAATAAACCAATCTTACTTATTCAATTCCAAACAACCATCATTTAATAAAATTGCTATAAATTGGGATCTCGTCCGAGATACCTAAAATTGGAACTCAGCCGAGATTCCTACATATATATATACATACATACATATATATATATATATATATATATATATATATATATATATATATATATATATATATATATATATTTCTTTATTACTCATTCTGTATTTTGCGAGGTAGATATTCAATGCATTATCAAATATTCAATGCATAAATTAGATAATAACATAAAACTTCTACATAAAAAATTAGAAATTAAAAGTAGGAATTGTTCAACTGAAACAGATAAAAATATACAAGAACAATTTGCATGCATAAACAAATGTGTTCACGTGTACGCGGAATACTCGCTACAGTAGCACAATTTTCATACAAAAAATGAGAAAAGAAAAAAATTCGATGTAACAGATGTTGTCCACAATGATATGTACTACGATGTCACATCCCGGCCGCGAAAGAAATAATACTAGATGCTGTCGTCTGGCCGAATTACGTGTCGAGGAACAACCCTTTAATTCAACTGGCACATATGTATGTCCGATTTTGATAGGAATCCGCGGTGTACTGTCTGCAGATTGGAATGTCTTGGAATCCAGATGATGATCGAATGAGGGTGATCGGAACCAACTCTCTGACATACATATATGTATGTACGCGCACAGAATCGACTATTTGCTTGCGATAAATAACGAATACGCTACATTTCTACAGAAAATTAGATTAAGTTTTGCTGATGAAGAAAATTACTGATCACCGTTAAAAATTTCTTCAATTTGTTGTAAAACTATTGCTCTTGTTATTGTTATTAAATTAATTTAGTGCAATGTAAAGTACCCAAATCAATTCAGAAATGTTCATTTCTCTGGTAAGAATATCAGACACAAATGTCTTTCAGGTATATGTATGTATGTCACTTCATATAAAAAAAGAAGAAAAAACATTAATTTTAACTGAATATATGAATAAAAAGAATATTTAAAAACTTGTATCAGTACAATATTCAAAGACTGTTGATGTTGGAAATAGTATACATATTTCATTCTTCAAAGTAACCATAAATACATAATATTGAATCATTAAAATTTTAGAAAGTTAGATATATATGTAGGTATAGGTATATATACCAGAACAATCTCTTTTCACTCTTATAATATTAATTATTTGCAAGATATTAGCGCAAAAATATTGAACATTCTTGCAAAATTTCAATAATGTTTTTGATTCATTATCCAAAGCAGTATGAAGTGGTCTAGAAATCATTTCCATCTGCAATCTGAGAAACAATAAATACACTTTGCCACAGGTACTGGAAGATTTATTTGTACTAACTCTTGCATATTTGTGTTTACTCTGTGAAATTTCTGTGTAAGTATAGCTTGATTGTAATATTATCTATACAAATATCTCGATATTATGAAATTTTTTTATATTTTCTAGTTATGAGGTAAAAGATGTAGTGAACAAAAGTTCGTTCAAAGTGGCCATTTCCGACAAAAATATCGAAAACTGTTAAATGATTCAACTGATAACACACAGTTTAAGGCACAGGATTACCTATTGTGACTGCATACGTTGACGCTTAGAGAACAAAATGTTAGATTCCAGATTTAAAACAATAGTTAATTTCACATTTAAGACAATAATAAAGAGATAAAATTGCAACGATTCTTAATGAAATAATTGACAAAATAATAACAAACATTTGAACTTAGATTTGAACTTAGAGAATAATGAAACATATCTCGTAATATCTTTTTTCAAAAAAATTTAAGGACATTGTAAAAATTTAATGACATGCATATTTGAAATGATATAAAGTATTGTAAGATTGAAAATCTAAAATTTTTTTCCATTCTAGAAATAGTCAGGTTTCCATTCCCAATTTTGTTACGTTTACAGCATATTCTTCCTAGATCTCCAGGACGATATCTGGTGGAGTTAATTACGTCACGATTATGGATACTTTTCTCTTTCTAAGCAGTATAGTACAATTAGAATACATTAATACACAGAATCTAATACAATAATATTCAACGAAAGTCAGAAATTCTTTTCTACTCCGTAAGCACGCAAAATAATTTTTAATTATTCGTATTTGATGTTGTAGTATTTTTTTGAAATTTGACCCATATTCGTTATAAAAATATTCCAATGTATATAGCAGTTCTATAATAATTTTTAGCCGAGTTATTAAAGCAGGAACAGTTTCAAAGTAAAACTATTTACATTTCTTCTTTTACAGTGGATTAAGAAAGAGTTTACATAACTTTAATCTACTTTCTTTAAATATTTTTTTCATACTAAGATAATTACGTAATACTGGACGATTTTAGTGATATATATATATATATATATATATATATATATATATATATCATATACCCCATATATATTTAATGATATAGTGTAAAGAAATTATGAAACGAAACAAAAATTATAATCAAGAAAATATTGATAGAAATTTAATTGCACTAAAAAACCTTACCTTATATATCGTTATTGCTTGTTACACATCCATAATTTGACATTTATTTTATGTTTTTTTGCAATATGAGAAATTGCTCTAATTAGTGTATAATTTATCACGTGTTGTAAGAAGTTATTCCATCGACACAATTTCGTTGCACTATGTATATCCTGGAAAATGTTCATTATTTTAATTTCCGTTGACAGAACAATTTCAGAATCCAATTCAGTATTAGTCCTTCTCAATAAAAGTTCTGTTCCGTCAGAGCGAAATGTATTGAATTTAACCACAAAGAATACTATTGCTTCTAGTAAATAGATTGCGGTTGCAGATTCATGCTTTAAAGAATGTAATTAATTAATAAATGTGGCAGAAAGCTATTTTATTTTTATGTACAGAGATTATAAAAAACATTATATTTTGATTATACTTTATATGCTTTTTTTATATTATGTGCATTTTATGTAATTTTGCATTATATTATATCATATACTTCAACATCCGCAGTAATGAAAATATAAATAAACGTACTAATACATTTTTGACAATAGCTTTCCGAAACGTTAAATTGTCTAGATCACTGGATCTTGAGATCTTTCTTAACATGTTTTCTGACAATACGTAGTTCTGTATACATGTATATATATATATATATATATATATATATATATATTTTTTGAGTTTCTTTACTGTTAAAATCACAGTTATATAAAGAATATTTTAGAATTATACCTACATGCATAATGATACTCCTTAATAACTTATGAATAACTTTATCCATAACCTATCCATTGGTCGACAGCAGTTAATGATGTCTGTTTGAATAGAAATCGCAAAAAAATTCCTAATTACTTATATTTATTTATATTTATTAATGTAATTATAAATATAATGTAATTGTTCATTATTATATTTATAATTATAAATATTTATCAATTTCTTACTAATTGTTTATATTTTTCATTATATAAGATATTTTCTACATATTGTTTATTACTTCTTTGTTTGAAGTATTTATGTATATCCTAGAAGATATACTATATTTATCACATAATTATCGTATAATTATCATTTCAAAAATACTATAAGTTTATAAATGATAGTATTGTAATTGAAATTATATAAAAATAGAATATTACTGAAATAGAATTTTTGATGTTCAAAGAATAAATTGTCAAATTTTGATACCTTATTCTAACGTCACTAACACTAAATAAGGTCATATAAATATAGGACTAAAAACGTACTATGATAGTTTAAAGCACATTTGAAGAAAAGCATCTTCCACTTCCAATTTGTTACATAATTTAAAAACGTTTTAAAACGAAATGAATAATATACATATTCTAAAAGTAGAGGTTTCAGGCTTTAAAATGAGTTTATAAAGTTTTTTATTATTCGATTTATTAAAATTAAGTTTATTTTTGTATGATAATTTTTAAAATATATGACAATTCCAATATTTACTGTCCCAATATTAATGGGAGTCACAGTATGTAGATTTTGCTTCTGCATTGTAGTCGGGAAAGTCAATTTCACACTATTTATTCCATCTGAAAGTATCCACTTCTTCTACTTATGATTATTCTTAGACGAAAAAGTATGAATTATGTTATTAATTTCACATGCTTGTAACAGTTAACTACAATGTAATTGCAAATAAATACAAACGAAAATAAATCGAACGAACATAATACATCGTCAAAACTTACATTCAAGTATATCGATATCATTTCAAAATCAGCCTGTTATGTCATTGTTGATGCTACTTGAGAATATTTTTCACAATTAAGTATGATGTCTTTTATACATGCATCAAGGATATAGTATAATTCACAGACTTTCTTATTCGAAGTAACAATGAACTCAGTAAGAATATTAGAAGATAAGAGTACAAGAAATTTAAAGATTCATTGTATCAAAATAAATGTAATATTAAAGAGCATAATAAAATTAATCAGCAGGTGTAATCAACTTCCAAACATACAAACAATAAAAGATACAATACAAACTTTGAACAACTAAATACATACCATGACATTTTTCCTTTATTCCAGCAACAATATTGATCGTACAGGGTGTCAAGAAGTGTTTTGTCATAGCTATTATATGTGAACTCTATATCCCCAGATCAATGAATATCTGGCAAAAAAAAGTTCCGCAAAAATGTCCTTGACCGGTTTTTTGAAGGTCAAATTTTTTATAATTGCATCGTATTTTACTCATTGAGAAGATAAAATGTCTCCAAGGAACCATGGGTCTCCTGAAAAATGATTACATATATCCAATTATTATTAAACTCGCCATATATGTAATATATTTATATCTTGCAACGGAATAGGCTCTGCTATTTCACTTACTTAATTTCTTCGTTGAATATTTCTTCCACGGGTCCACAAGACAGCACCATCCTGTTTAGAGGTAGCGTAATTATAGCGACAGCGAAAAGTTTAATACACAGAGCGGAGCTCTGTATCATAGTTTAAGGTGATTTCAAAGTCACAGTATAATACACTGTTAAATTTGTCCCGACGTTAGTAACAATCTTATGATATCAAAAACATATGATGCTATTTAAAAAAGTCAAGGTGACCTTGATTTTTTTACGTAAAAAAATATTTTTTAAGATTTAAGAATATGAGACGATATAGCCCACTAAATGCTAAATGCTAAAAAAATTTTGTTTGCAACATTTTAATTACACTACTACAAATGCCTAAAAACTGGTGACAAAATTTAACGCGGTCACCCTGCACAGGCAGATGCACAAGCACGTCCTTTACAGATAATAAGGCAGGATGGTGCTGTCTTCTGATCCCGTGGAAGAAATGTTCGGCGAAGAAATTAAATAAGTGCAATAGCAGAGCCCATTCCATTGCAAAATATAAACATATTACATATATGGCGAGTTTAATAATAATTGGATGTATGTAATCATTTTTCAGGAGAACGGGTCATTTCCGACCAATGGTTTCCTGGAGACATTTTATTTTCTCGATAAATAAAATACGATGCAATCATAAAAAATTTGACCTTTAAGAAACCGATCAAGGACATTTTTACGGAAACTATTTTTGACAGATCTTCGTCGATCTGGGGATGTAAAGTTCACCTATGATAGCCACGACAAAACATTTCTTGACACCCTGTACAATATTTCAACGATGTTCTTAATTCAATTACGGCAATGTTATTCTGGATTAGTTTGGAAATTATCCCCATCATTGCAACCTAAAACAGGATAAAAATATTCGGTCGTAGTAAAAAGCAACACGTTAAAAAAGCACTTCCTGTAAAAAATTTTCATAAAAATGTCACACTTTACGCGATTTATGAAAGATTTTGCGATGTCTATTATGTCTAGCAAATATTGCACAGCTCGAAAAGAAAGTTCTTAATACTTTACAAAACGCGGAGAGAATGAAATGCACAACAGAGCAATAGCTCTAAGAGAAATTCTGACTTCACTTCTCAAACGACAGTAAAGAACTGACTCTTCTTTTCGCAACCTGTAATTTTCATGCTGCAATATACGTTGTCGTAAAGCTCGGAAATGAGAAGAAACACCTGGGTTTGATTGATACCTTCCCCTATGGCACGTCTGAGACAATTTTTTCTTAAAACTCGGCGTAATTGTGCAAAATTGCAGGGAAACAGGAAGAGAAAGAATAAAAGTAATGTTTCTTCTCGGAAAGACATTCATTATTCATGCGCATCGACGGATAGTCAGTTTTCCCCTCATGCGTAATTTACAACTTGTGTCACGCAACAGTGTTAATATTTTTGTCCCCCTCTTTAGTTTTCACCGAAATGTGTAAAGTCACGACTCCGGTCAGACATTTCCCGACCGTCGAAGAGAATGGACTTCATTGGCTACAAATATTATAAAGTCCTGAAAATCTGCTTCTTCGTGATGGGACTGACGTCGTACAAACCACCGCAGTTAAGCGTAGTGCATAGTATGATCGTATATTTGACACTTTTCCTCGGTTCAACAGTTTTTGTGGTAAGGATATTCGTACGAAATATAATTATTTAACTTTCTGTATAATTATTTAGGTTTTCTGATATACCAATGGATTACTTGCGAAAAAATTAATCTTCTATTTACATTTATGTTATCAATAGTTGCAGTTTTCTCTTGTGGAAAATACTTGCACCTTTCAATTTTTATCATTGCGAACAAGTATTACAGTTTTAATAGCAAATGCAAATATAATATATGGTTTATTACTTGTAAAATCAGTAAACGTAAGTTACAGGAATTTAATTAATTTCATTTAGTTATTATAATATCGTGTAAAACTTTTTCTGGATTTTTCAAGATGGAGCAATGGTTAAAGGATATAAAACGTGATTGGAATCATATACAAGGCAAGGAAGAATTGAAAATACTTAAAACATATGTAGCGAAAGGAAATCGTTATATAAATATTTATTTAAGTAAGAAATAAATTAATCATCGCATAAGGCGGTGAGGAAACGTAATGATAATATTTTACATTTAAGATGCATTGCAGTTATAATTTGTACCGGTTATTTCATTCTTACTACGACACAGACTCTTCCATCTCGCATTCTCGAGGTTTTAACATTTACGAACAAAACTCTGTGTTATTTACCGTCTGTTTCAATGACATTTCTGGAAAAATCTCGAAATTATTATTTGATTTTCATTTTTGATCATTAAATATATTTTGATTGCAACAGTTTTGTATTGTCGTGACATTCTCTTTTTGTTGACTACTTTGCATATACGTGGACTGTACAAAATTGCTATGTGAGTTTAGTTTTGATTCTATATAAATAGCGATTGGATATTATGAAGTTTTTCATACTTATTAGTTACCAAATAAAAAATGTCGTGGATGGAAATTCGATGGAAATGGCCATTTCCAAGATGGATATCGTTATACGCAAGAAAATAATAAATTCAATGGAAATTTATAACTTAATAACAAAGTTAGTATGTTCTCAGATAAATGCTAATATACAATATTTATGCAAAGTTTATTTTATATTTGCTGTCTTTGAACTTAAATATTTTAAATTTCTTCTTAAATTTTTCAACATTAACGTGCAATTAGACTCATTACATTACATAGACATGCTTATATTATATTAATTCATTCTTTCTCGAAGATGGATTAGGTATCTGAAACAGAATTTCTCATTCTCCTGCCTATTAACTTTTGTAATGATATCAATATATTACGCAGCAATCATGTTCAATGTAAGTAACATCAGTGTATCCCGTATTAAAAACATCGCATACATAATGTAACAAATCTGACAATTTTTAATCTGGAAAACTGTCAGTTGTTTCAACTAACAATACAAATTTTAAAGCACGTAATCGCCTGTTACTAATTATGTAATTATCTGGACAAGATGTAAGATTCCAGATTTAAAGCAATGATTAATTTGAGATTTATAACGATTAAAATTGCAAGGTTTCTTGATGAAATATAAATGATAAAATAGTAACAAATCTTTGAATCTTAGTTGGAGTAGTCTCTGAAAAATAATGGAGTACATGTCAGAGAAATCTTTCTACATAAAATTTAATGATATTATAATAATTTAATAATGTCTCTACTGACATACTTATTTAAGGAATAAAAACTTGTAACTATTTCATTTCAGAAATTGTCAGATTCGTGTTCTCAACCCTGTATTTTATCACATTTATGGTATATTCTGTCTAGATTTCCAGAACGATATTCCATGGACATAGTTTTTCCATGATTATGAACTTTGTTATCATTATAAATGCTACACTGTACGTTTTTAATGCATATCATACAATACAATGCATATTCGTTGAAAGTCAGAAATTCTTTTATATTCCGTAAGTACACAAAATTATTATTAATTATTGGTATTTGATAACTTATTTAATTGTGAATTAATTGCTAACTGTTTCTTTATTATTCTTTATATAAAATTTCATATAAGATTATTAATATCTATTCGTTGTTTTAAATCTTATGTTAATCCTGCAAAAGTATGTTTATCATTATATTGGGTTATTCGGAACGTTTGTGCCGTTTTTTAAGGAAATTTCAAACGCAGTGCATTTAAATTTTGATATGCATTTATTGAATCATATAGTTGTCATTTTGTTCTACAACCTTTCTCCATGTATCATGTAACTTAAATATTCCACTCTTCCAAAATCTCTCAGATTTTTCGACGAAAAACTTTTCAACATGATATTTTATTTCAACCAGAGTTAAAATTTTTACCATTAAAGGAATTTTGTAATGACCTGCATGGGTGAAAATCTGAGGGTGCAAGGTCTGGTGGGTGGGGTAGCAAATCAAGTTTGCTCCAACCAAGCTACAACATCTTTTGCCGACTAGTCAAAGACACATGTGGTCGCGCATTGTCCCGACGAAACACGACGCTTTTCCGATTCGCTAATTCTGGACGTTTTTTTTCTGAATTTTTCGTTCAGTTACGAGCAATTTTTTTCCGAATATATCGCCTGATTGTTTGGTAATAGCTTGAAGGGATTGAGGTGTTAATGATAATTAAAGAAATTTAAGGATGTATGTGAGAATGTAGGAACGGATGTAGGAAAGTGAAGGTAATGGGTAAGGTGAGGAAAGGTTGTGCGTTTCGTCTCAGAGTCGCTGCTTAGACTCATCAGTAGTAGAGGCAGCGACTCCTTACCCCAGACGCTTTGTTGTTATAACTACTCTCGCTAGTTGGACGGCCACCCATCCTAGCGGTGTTCCGCATTCTGTTTGCTTAATATCGAAGATCGCTAGACTTCGACGCTAGGCGCACAACCACTTGCGGCTTGTACGAATCGGTATTCGAGACTCGTACTCGAGGGACTATAGGCCGCTATAAGCTCATAATACAGAATTCCTTTCCAGCCCCATCAGACACAGAGCATGACTTTCTTCGAATGAAGACCGTCTTTTGGGGAAGCTAAAGATGTTTCATTCCGCTTCCCCTAAAGTCTTTTCCGTTCGAAATTATTATAAATAATCCACTTTTCATCCCTCGTCACTACTTGCTTCAAAAATGGTATTTCCTCGTTGCGTTTATAGAACGAGTCGTAAATTGAAATGCGGTCCATCAGATTTTTTTCGGTTAAGTCGTGGTGTACCCATACATCAAAACGGTTTATATAACCAAGCTTCACAAAATGCTCGTGAATAGTGGATTTTGATATTTTTAACATTTCTGCTAATTCACGTGTCATATACATGGATTATTCTTGATCAGTGTTTTGATCTGATCTTCGTCGGTGGTGGAGCGTTCCTGATCTTCAAGGCTGAAATTACCAGTTTTAAACCTAGAAAACCATTTTCGCACAATTCTTTCAGCTACAGCACCTTTACCATAAATAGCGCATATCTTGTTTGCTGTTTGTTTGGCATTTTTGCCTTTCTGGTAAAAGAAAAGCATCAAATGCCTATAATGCACTTTGTTTACTTCTATATTTAAAAGCGTGTAAAACTAATAAATATTAATGAACCTTAACCAACCTTTTTTCAAAATATGTCTAAAGTATACCTTTTAGAATAAGTAGAAGTATCACCTTTAAGAATAATATGTCATTTGTTTTCAAACATTCTAATATATTCAGACCTGTTCTGATGCTATCTACCGAAAATCGTCACGAACTTTCCGGACAACCCAGTATATTATATAACTATATTGTTATAATATGTAATATAACATATTACATATATATGTATATCAATTGGTTATATATAATTTAAATATTATATAATTATTTTGTTAGTATACATCATTTGGATGCTGTAAATAATAGCTATATTAAAGATGTCCAAGGAATAGCAACTTTTTAAATTATTTGGTATAATATTCTATTGTAACTAAGGAAGTAATTGGATCATATTAGTATGACCAAAATATTCAAAATTCTTCCTTTTCGAGAAATAAACATTTTTTGTTTATATTGAATATCAACTACAATAGAATAACTGTTAGATGCAGAATTTCAAACATAATTTGGACTTTTAATTAGCAGAATAGATTAAAAGTTTAATTTACGACAATAACACTATGAAAAATCGGATTATTGTGAAAAACTTGGAATATACTTATATATATATATCAAAAAATGTAAGAAAATTTGGGATATAATAATGTATGTACTAAATTAACACATATTGAGTTTGAAATATAGTAATTTTTGAATGTCTTTTAAGAGAAGAATGTATTGTGAGAGAAGAAATAGGTTTCAACGATTCGTTTGACTAAATTTTACTTATAATATAAATAATATTTTTACAAAACATCAAGAAATGTATCTCAGAACGGAAGGGTTTTCAGATTTATAGTTCCATTTATGTTACTTAGTGGCTGCCGAATACGGTACCAAAGTTTAGTCATCTATTTCCTTGATGCAGATTATCTCGTATATACATAAAGAATGAAGCAAGGATGGAAAGTGTGTAAAAGTACAAAGTACCAGTGGAATAGTAACATTTGAATGAATGAACAACATTGCAAATTACTTTCATTTGAAAAAATAAGTGGTGTGAGAGAATCCGAAAGTATGAGGTCGCATCAGGTATTTTTTTTAGATTCGGATCAGATTCCTTTAAATTCCAGAATGATTTCCGAAAATGCTTGGATTTTCCAAATGTGTCAGGATTTCCAATAGAATCGGATTACACGAAAACTAGCTTTTTTGAACGAAAATTTGAAACAAAATGTAACATTTTGTTATCACATAATTAGTTATCACTTTTACTTCATACTTTATTTTTTGTAATATTAGAATTCTTGGGAAACCCGTCTTCATCGAAATTTTCACCTTTGGATACACTTTCGGCTTTTCCCACACCTCTAGAAAAGCCAAATTGATAGCACATCTCCCTGATAATAATATCTTGACCATCATAATGTGTTTTCCTTGAGACATAGTAAATTTCATCGGCAAAATTTTTTATAGTAACGAATTACTTTTAAAGACATTTACGTGAAGCTTACGAAAGCAAGTAAATTCTTAACCAAAGAAGCATCGTTTACAAATAGAAAATTCTGAGACATGCTGTAGAATGTAAAATTATATCAAATATCACATTTTATTCCATTTCTGTTTCATTTACTAATCTCAACATGGTTTTCTCAGATATACTCTGGGAATGGTATAATTTATCACTATCAACACGGAAACTGCTACTTTTTATGCAAGGAAACCATCATTCAGCAGTATTAAATTTCTATGGTATATGGGTACTTACGTTCGAAAATTTGACTGGTAAGAAATATTTCTGTGAGAATCCAAAATACATAAAATGAGAAAGATATACTTTATCAGCAATTCAAATTATGTTGGTCCTTCTTTATGCTATTGTATTCTACTCAGAAATAATGACATCGATTATGGCACATTAGCGGACCATACGAAAACATGATTCACCAGTTAATATACGTTATAACATATATATACACTACTATACGATAATACTTAATATTAACATCGCATTTGAAATGTGTTAAATATAATGCGCCTGGAGCTCATTCATTCAGAAGTACCTGGAGTTCATTCATTATCTGAAAAGCATGACTAAATGTATCATCTTTAAATTAAGTACACTGAAAATCATTAGAGAATTATATATTTACTACATACTTATATTTACATGTATATTTATCTATTGCGAAGTTTTTGTAATGAGGGACCTTGCTTAACATTTCCTTCTCTTTTTCTTTGGAAAGTAATTTCATAATTATAATAATCTCCTCAACGTCCATTCTGCTCAACAATATTATGATATTGATATGATTTTAGAATCAAGTTTGGTTCATGACTTTAGACGTTTGATGATTGCTCAACAATGTGTACAGCTTAAAATATTGCCTTCAAATGTAGTAAAGACTATACGGGAGCAATGCTGTTTGCTGTTGCTTTTGTTTGCAGAAATTCTAAATTTTTTAATCATTTTTTTATAGAATTCCAAAACAATTTGATAATTGTTGACAACCGCTTATCTAAACACTGCGTATTGTAAACGTGCCTGAAGACTAGAAATAATTAATTCATCTATTTTTAGTTAAATGACTTAGTCGTTTCAACTGCACAGATATGTTTTAACTGTATTATTCAAAATCATATTAATTAAATACGCCCTCTCTTAATACGTACGTTACTTGAACTATTCTTTATAAGTACAATTTTAAATTTACATATGTACGTATTCTTGCAATCTACTTTAAAATCATTGGTAGCAGCAGTTATGGTTATCAGTTTCTTTGATTTCATGCAAAACTTCTTCTTTAATTATTTGTCTTTTAAAGATACTCGATCTTTGTATATTGCTAATAAATTTTAAATACTTGAGTCACATAAATATACTCTTTTTTGTCTTTGAGACATAAGTTTATCGTGTTTTCTGTAAATTTCAAATATTAATCTAGTAACAAATTTTGATTCCAAAATAGTTTTACTATCTATATATATGCATGTGAAGAAATTGATGTGTTAATGATAATTAAGGACGTATGTGAGAATGTAGCATCGGAAGGTGAACGTAATGGCTAAGGTGAGGAAAAGTTGTGCGTTTCACCTCAGAGTCGCTGCCTAGACTCAGTGGGACTGATGGCAGCGACTCCTTTAACCCCAGACGCTTGTTATAACAACTACTCGCTAGGCTGGACGATCGTTCACCCATCCGTAGCGGTGTTCCTCTGTTTGCTTAACATCAAGGATCGACGCTAGGCGCACAGCCCCTTGCGGCTTGTACGAGTCAGTGTTCGAAACTCAAGGGACTACAGGCCGCTACACATGCATACTAATTTATATTTTGTATTTGATTGTATATTATAAAAATATAATAATTGTGATTGTTTCAGATAAGTGATGACTTTCTTAGGTGCTAGAAAGGATAAATTGTATTATGGACGAAACTTAAATGCATCGATCAGAATCAAACACATGTTGCAGTAACGAACTCATAATCACTAATGTATATTGGAAAATTTAAAACAAAAGTCTCAAGAACTAACTAATATTCAAAACATTCTAGCTCACAATTACGAGTTATTCAATTCGCAATTAATATGTCAATTTTGTCAATTAGCCCCTACAATAACAGCATTTAGAACATATACAAGGCACTTTATTCAATAAATGCAATTATTTCCAGTTAAAAACTGTTCGTTTTTGAAAAATGTTTTTTACCAAATTTGTTTTGTTTTTTGAAGAAGAAATAATTTAATACTATTAGTTGCTATTTGTTTGTATCTACACGCATGAGTTAACTTCATTTTCTTAAATGAAATTATACAATTTTTTACACATTCCTGATATTCTGTATATGAAGAAGTAATATCTTAAACATATATCGAAAAACTATTCGTTTAAGAGATATTTTAACTTTATTTCTCTAAAATCAATATCTAATGGAAGAGGAGGGACAAGGAAATAATATTTTGTATTCATACTGTTCTCGTCTTTTAAAAGATAGATTTCAATTAAAAATAAAGTTAAAATATCTCTTAAACTAATAATTTTTCAATTTAGTGAGTCAATAATTTTTCATACAGGATATCGAGCTGCACCTATTGATTCGATGAATCAAAAAGTATATGGTTTTTTTAAAAATAGTGGAAATAACGACGAAATCTCTAACAGACGATCAGAGGATATTATCCTCCAAACCATACAAATTTCGTACAAAAAATTTTTTTCGTGTAACGCAAACTTTGGAAGTTATTCGAGGTGAGAACATCTTGCGTACTACTTTGTATAGCATATAGTATATTATATTCTTTTTTTACTTACAAAAGGAATTGGTCGAACGTTAAATACAGTGTAAATCGATCGATCCGATCCGATGACTCGTCTCGAAGTGGAAAAAGTGGCTTACCACAAATATGACCATATTAAATTATATTCCTGTTCCCACTATTTTATCTTAGAAAAGGCAAATTATGAATAAAAATTTAAAGAAGTTAAGGATAAAGTATGTCCTATATTAAAAAAATATACTTAAATAATTGTTTGTAAAATATTGGAATCATTTTGAAACGCATTGAGTATTAATTAACATTCAATTCAAACGAAATATCAATTAATAAATATTTAGTAAACATCCCATTTTTTAGACATGTATCCAGAGATTAACAAATTCTATATTAATAAATTGATAAAACTAACATATCGTTTTTCCAAAAGGAATTCTATCCTTTAGATATTTAAGACGGATGACGAACCACATTTCTCATGTTTAAAAGCGCAGTTGAAAAAAAATATAATGAATAAATAATGACATATTGATATTAAAAATGTAATGATGTTTTCTAGAACTTACACGTCAATCACAAAAATATGAAGAAAGTCAAATTTATTTTTTCACGTATCGAGGTTGGAAAATCCGTCTCGAATGTACTACGCAGAATCACTAGCATATCTGTAATAGGAAATTGAAAGTAAAATAATATAATAGAGTTATGAATTGCAAGTCTCGCATGATGCATCACAGAGTTGCTAAAGTCTCTAAATCTTCATTTACTCTTGCATGTCAATGTTATTTATTGTTTGGTGCGTGTGTCATATATGTATGTACTTATCTATATTGCATATTTATAGATTCTCCATCTTTAAGGAAGATTGTTCACGATTGATGGCTCAAACCAACTAGCTCAGCCAATGTGCCGAGTGAGACTGTGGCTTGCCTTACATAACAATCGCCTAAGTGTCGAAATGTCGTGTTTGCAGCTACGGTTTACATCAAGAATATATCAACTAAAAATCCAGCAGATACACCATGCTTCTAATTGTAAGTTGACACAAATCAAAGTAACATAATCAATTAAGTGCTTATATCCTAACACGTGTAAATCACGAATATCATATGCATGAAAATATTTTTGAATGTTGTTCGAATGATCTTCATGCAATAGAGAGGCTGTTAGGAAGTGACAATGTCTAACAAACAGTAGTATGAGTTTATTCTAAACTTAATCTGCTATTTAGAATTATATTTATAAGGCATCTTGAATCTACATTCAAATATGGTACAACATAGTCCCATATATTTACAGTTATGAACAACTAAGTAGCAGTTAGTATATAGGAAACCGCTTTTCTCTTAGCCACCGTCTATGTGGGTATCTTGCCTGCAGGTGCCTAGTCCAGGTTTGCTGTTGTGACTTTATTGTTTGTAACGGTATCTCATGGTATGTTTCTTTCTCCGAGGCGTGGGAGTTTTAGTTCTCGATTGAAATCTTTGTTTGATTTGTTATTACACACACATTCGTTCACTGATCATTGCGAATCAGAAGGCTTGCTCATCTTCCTTGCTCGGAGGTTGATCAGCAACTGAAAGCCAATCCCACAGCATTTTTTCTTCTTCCTTCTTTTTTTTTTTTGTCTTAACCTGTATTGTCTTCCTGCAATGCAGTGTTTCCCTATTACTTGCACTTAAGATGAGTGGTTTTATTTATTATTTTTTACATGATCATTGTGATTGTTCAATTTAATTGTGTTGAGGGTAGCAAAAAAATTTTCAAAAAATCTGCTTTTCTTGTTGAGTTTATTTTGTTTATGCAGTTCGTTAGTCTGTGAAGGATATGGATGATAATGGTAATGAATTAAAAGATGGATATAGATATAGGATATAGAAACGGAAGGATTTGGCTAAGTGAGAAAGGTGAAGGTTGTGCGTTTCGTCCTAGGATCGCTGCCTAGACTCATCAGTGCGGCTGATGACAGTGACCCCTTATCTCAGACGCTTGTTGTTGTAACTACCCGCTAGGCTGGAAAGTCACCTATCCTAGCGGTCTTCAGTATTCTGCTGGCTTAACATCGAGATCGCTGGGACTTCGACGCTAGGCGCACAGCCACTTACGGCTTATGCTAGTAGGTGTTCGACTCTCATATTTGAAAAATCATAGGTCTGCAAGTGTAAGTTGTGCGTGTTTTGATAGTTTGGTTTTTATTTTGAGTGGCGTATTATTGATATCATAGTTTCCAGTGGTTGTAATTATCGGGATATGATATTTAGTATTGTCAGCTGCTTCCATTTGAGTTCCTAATATATCCCTGAACAGTTTGTATGTTGTCTTCGTGGTGTAGTTCTCTGACTGACGTGTCATGTATCTGTAGCGGCTAGCAGATGTCGGAAGAGAAGACGTCTTTTCAGATAAGAAGTTAGGAGAATTTACGACTCACGTGGCGCCTGTGCTATCGAATTTCGAAGGCCAAAGTTTAGTTTTCACAGTGCGTAAGACCAAACGTCCGCATTTATAGTTTATGGAATTACGGCCTACAATAGCATCTCTGCGAAGCGTCGTAAACTCTAGGTCCTATGGGCCACCCATAGATCGTCATCTGGAAAACATTTGAAGAAAGCGAGGCCCAGAGGAGACCCTGCTACATCGCCACAATTCCGGGAAATCGGCCTCGGCGAGATTGCAGCCCCACTCCCAGGAAAAGCGCGTCACGGACGCAAGGAGTAGGCGGCGCAATTTCGTGACAACCTAATTGGCTAAAGCAAAAATCGAGTCAGCCAATTAGGGATGTCCGAAACGGGGACCGAGTTTTCCTGGCAGCAAAAAGCGACGAACTCGAGAGAGTCCCGGTACGAGTCAAAGAGTAGAGTCGAGTTCGGAAAGAAAGCGAAACAAAAAAATCGAGAAGAGACGCACGGATAGTCTCGCGACGTGTACTCTAGCAAAGTGCTATACGTTCACCGCGTCTTCCGCGTCCTTCGCGCCGCAGTGTATGTGTTCAAATAATAAAGTAATTTATATACCATACGCTGTTATTAATCCGAACATACCTGCACCTCACACCAGAACATCCCCTAAATATCTTATTCATTATTCAGAGTAATACGGAGAAATTTGTTCTGTATTTTTTGTATTTTATTAATGTGAGTTTTCGCTGCTGCCGCCCAGATTTGGTATCTGTACGTAATTATTGGCCTGACGCATATTTTGTATAGGTTGAGTTTGATGGTGACTTTTAGTTTACTGTTCCTGAACAGAAGAGGGTAGAATTTCTTTAGGGCGGGATAGGCTAGGTTCGTTCTTTTTGCTATTGCCGGGGCCCAGGTTATTTTCGAGTCTACGATGATTTCGAGATATTTGACTGTAGGAGTCCATAGGATATGATGATCGGCTACTTTTATGTGGGTGTAATCTTTCTCTTGGTAAATGTGGTGGCTTGAGTTTTCGTGGGGTTGATAGCAAACTCCCAGTTGTGGAAGTACACTTGAAGTTTATATTGGTGGTTCTGTATGTATTTGGTAGTTTTTTTATGGCTCCAGGAGAAGGCGAAAATAGTAGTGTCATCTGATTGCGTGTTCTCCGGTTTTGGTATATCGTTGGTATATATGATAAAAAGGAGGGGACCGGGTATGAAACCTTCCGGGGCTCCACACTTCTGACTGTGGATGATGTACTATTGACGGTGCTTTTTCTTCTTGAGGTAGCTGATGATTATAGAGATGAGTGGTATTTATCTGGTGTAATTTAGTGAGCAGGGCACTGTGCCAAACTCTATCGAAAGCCTTCTCTATATATAGTACAATAATCTGTTATTCTGTTCTTGTTATTTATAATATGTTCTGTCACTCGCTGTAGTTGTTGGATGCAAGCTTTGTCTAAAACCAAATTGCCACGGGATTATGATGTTTGAAGAGGTGGAGGTGTATAATTCTCTCAGGATTTTTTTTTAAATTGTTCAGTAAGCTTACTGACCTGTAACTAGTAATGGAGGTTGCAGCTTTGCCAGGCTTGGATTGTGATATTGATTTTGCTATTTTTCAATTCATGAGGTAATATGCAAGTTTTAGGCAAGCTTTATATTTATAGGCGAGTTAATTATTGGAGAGTTGTTTGATAATTCTTATGATCATGCATAGAGTGCATTTTTATTGTGCATGAGAGTTGTTTGTTATGAGAACAGCCTTTTGTTCAATTTCTTCTTGTATGGGAGAACAAGCGCCACGTACGTTGTGATGAATATGTTCAAAAGTTTAGGCCAGACTTTCTGCTTTTTCTTGATCTGAAAAGCAGATTGTATTGTTAATGTAGGACTCATATTTAGGTTTTTGTCCCACCAGTTAGCTTGTATGTCTGCCAAGATGCACTTAATTTACTTGAGTTATTTTTGGTATTTGGGCTCTACTATTTTTTTTATATGGCAGTAGTTAGTATGTTTTTGTTTAACATGTGTAGAGGACTTCCTGTTTTTTGGTAATTTCGTCTTTGTCTGTTTCTCTCTTTGGTGAAATTATGAAGTAGTGGGTCGGTGGTTAAATTTATGTTTTGAGTCGTTACGGTCGGGTGGCGATACGATATGAATTGTGGATTAACTGACAGAGATTTCTGACTTTTGTATCTACTGTTGTTGTGGTGGGAAGGTTACGATTTATTTTTCTCTTGCTGCAGAGTTTTGGCATAGGCGCTCCAGACTGTATTGTTTACCTGTCGGTTTGAAATTTTGTCTATTTGGAGCGTAAGTTCAACTGGGAGATGATTTGAAAAGAGTTCATCTGATGATTTGGCAGTTGTTAAGATAGGGGACGTTGGTAAGGAAGATGTCTACATTTAATGGAGCTATAAATGATTCATAGTTGTGTAACTCAAAGTGACTTTTTTTATTGTGGAACCATTTGAATTTCTTTTTGTATTGTTCCATATACGGTGCTTCGCGTTGAAAGCACCGCCTATGATGTAGTGTTCCTTATTATGTGGCTAGATGATGGCGTCTAGAGGAGAAACTTCATTTTTGGGATATGTGTAAGCTTGTTTTCGTTTCGACGTTAGCAGTTTGTTGTGGGACATTCTCCATAGGGGTGCTTTCGTGGACTGTAATTAGGACGCCGCCTCTTGATTTGTTCGCAATTATATATATGGTGGACCGTTTTTCGGTGCATGCTATAGTTTGGTATTTTGATACCGTCTTTAGGGGTAAGCCAGGTTTCTGCGACGATGGCAATGTGAGCGTTGTCGTCACAGACGAGAGGAATTCATGTAAGCAGTTTTGTTTTTAACGCTGATTGTGTTTCAGAGAATGATGTTTAAAGTTTTTTTATGAGTGACCATTTTTCAGTTTTTTAACTATTTCTATGATCGCTTTGACCCAGGATGTTGATACATTTGGTATGGTATTTCTGTGTCAGTGAGATTATACTTAAGAAGAGGTCTAAGTCGGACGAGCTGATGTAATCTAACTTCTCAGTAAGATCTATGATTGTATGTTCTTTAGTTTGCGAGAGTTGAGAAAATGCTTGGGCCGATTTTGCGCATATGAGTCCATGTCTGGTGAGGAAATTTGTTTGTGTATGTGGAGTATAGGCAGCGAGGGTTTTTCTGTAGATCAGAATTGGTATGGAAATATTTGTGCGAATAGTTGGTATTTTTGTGTTTTTTGGATTTTTGCTTCTTAGTAGGCGTTTTTCTTGTTGAGATAGGCAATCAGAGCTGAACACTTTAAGTAATTTGCCGGGTGGTTATCTTTGTAGTTTGCGCCAGTCGGAGGTGTATCTAGAGTTTCAGAGAGATGTAGGTTCTTGTGTCGCGTTGAGTTGCGCATTTTACGCAAACTGGTATTTTTGTTACAATTTTCGGATGTGTAACCGTGTGTCTGACAGCGGAAATATTGAGTCGTGGATTTTCGAGTCTCGTACTTCTTTCAGTAAATCCTTAAATTTCTTAATATTTCGACATATCTGATGTGATATAGTTGTACCAATGTGTTTCTTGGGATAATTGTGATATTCCAAATTCACTTCAATCGGAAAGGTAAAGCGTTTTCTAACTATTAGCAGGATCAGTCTCATAAAGTAATTTCCCAAGCATGCGTTCCTTACATAATTTAATGGTCCTGCCAGTAGGACCGGAGACAGAGGAATGCATACAGCAAAAAATATTTCACCATATTGTATACAATGTTCTTTCGATTCTAAATCATCTTCTAAAATGTCTTAGTTCTAATATATATTTCCTAATATATACTTCATGTTATTTCAGAATAGTTTTAACACATTTGCGTAAATAAATTTTGTTCCATTTTTCTTTAATTACTTTCAACAATTTAGGAATCAAAAATTTATAAATGTAGAGTTCCAATTATCCAGTATTCGATGAACCGAAATATTAACCAACTGACTAACTCGTGTGACTCAACTATTCTTCGACAATCGTATAAGAAAAGAGAACTAAATTAATAGATTATAAATTTATTAAAGAATAGATATATGTGCATAGATATAATTATATATGTTAAGTATATATGTAATTAGATATATATATGTATATACGTATTTTATACATTTAATATATGTATAATGCATTTTGATATTACCCACGACTGTTCCATATATTATTTTCCTCCTTTCTATCATTTCAAAGCTGTAATTCAATTATTCAACATAGTTGATTATTTGGACTTAAATTGTAAATGTTTTTTGAGGAAACAGCATACGTTTTATTGTCTAATTAATTGTTGTACAAAATACCTTTATATATGTATATTGATTTGTAAAATTTAGTTTCATCTAAAACTATTGTACGTATCGTTAATGTTATGTTGATAATGTTATGTTTAAAAAAAACATTGATAACTTTTAGAATGCTAACTGGCAAGGAGTCCAGGTGGTCCCACATTCTGATAAATTGAAATATTTCAGTTTTTTGCATATAATTATGTAAAAATCATTTTACTTTGCAAATTATTACTACTTAAAGGTGTCAATATTATACAACCTATCATATGTACAACATCTATATGAGATGTTTAGGAATTGCTTTAAAGAACTATTTAAAGTTTTAAATTATAATTACGAAGTCTATGTCAAATATAATAATGCTTGTAAAAATTTTGCAAGTCTATACAATTATTACTTAAATAAGAATAACAGTTCCAAGAATCAATTTCTTATTCACAGAAATGATATTGTAAGATTAATTAACAAATTTGTTTTGCCTAATCAATAATAATACTATTACATTCATAATAATAAACTTAACACATATTTAAAGATTACACAATATTCTAAATCCTACTAAATAGTTTTATTTCTTGTCATATTTTTCTCAAACAATCGCAACATTACTGATTAAAAACGTTAATTAAAAACGTGACGTAACTGATTTAGTCAACTCAGACATAAAGTTTATTATACATTGTAGAAGTAAACATAAAACAAATAGTAAATGTCATTAAAAAATGATTTTCAGTGAGTATTTTTAGTAGTTTCACATTGCGATATCTTTAACCATACAAAATTGTACGGAAACGTGATTAAAATCTTTCAGTCATACTAGCTGTTCCTTCAATACAATAGATTAATGGCGGCATGTATACAATTCTGCTAATACCAAATCTACAATGAAACACTTTCTGTTACAAACAAAAAAAAATATTTGCAACGTTCAAAAATTACTGAAGTTAATGTTAACTGTGCAAATGCTCTATGTAATGAAAAACGATTTACGTGAAATGAACAATTATTGCATTTACGTTCCTCACTCTGTATTAAAAACTGTATGTTAGAATATATCAAATGACATACAATAATCTTCAAATACAATTCTGTGTGGTGCTGTGTTCCGTTAGCGCAAAAGTTATTATTGTTCATGTTAAAAAATTTCAAAGCTTAGAAGTTTAATTATATCGGTCTATTTATTTCGAATCACGCTGGCTTTTTTGACGGTGATATTTGTACATATCTTATTATTCTTATTGTTCATCACTCCAGTTACTGAATAAATTCAATTTACTGAAATATTTTTCGTATTTTAGGTGATAAATTGCTGCAATAGAATTCTACACACTTCAAAAGCTATATGTCAGTTGTCGTTTATAAATAAAATATGTTATAATTATTTAATATATAAATGTATAAATCAGTATATATTAATGTATAAATCAGATTAATAAAATTTGCCTATTACTTATCTGTTTCTAATAGTAAAATATAATTATTGTTAAATTCTGTACAAATGCGTGAAATGATTGACGATTATGTGACGATAAATTATTTAAATACATTTTTGAAATTTTTCATTGACTATGAAATTCTACGGAAAACACACATTTCTTAACATTGATTCGACTCAGGAAAGTGACCTTCATATTGTTCATAACAATGTTTATTAAAATAAATATAAGCGGACGCGTAATAACATTGAAAACAAATCGAGTTCAAAAAACTCGCAAACTTACAGCAATTAATTACACACAAAAATAATTGATAATACTGAAACTAAGAAATTTTGTCAAAATAAATATTTCTTTATCTAATAAAAGGCTAATCTAGGAAAGGAAATTCGTTGAGAAACTTCCTTTGCATATAAAAATATCCATTTCTACAAAAATAACCTTTCCACATTCTTTTTCCTTTTTTTTAAATCAAATTACGAAGTAGATAATATAAAATTAAGTCTATATATTTTAGAAATAGAACAAACAGATTTTCTAAGAAACGCTCACATTCTTAAAAACAGTTGAAATCAATTGTGATATACGAGCACAGACAGAAGAATTTCAGACAAATGTGCTTCTGTCCAACAGACAACATACTACCAAAATGTAATGAAATAAAAGCTTACACTCTCTTAGCCCAACAAAAGCAGGAGGAGCAAATTACGTATTACTATATAGATTTTTAAGTATATTTTTACAAGCTTCACCACGAGTCGAAACTTAATGAAGTCATTTCCGGATGAAACCATTGTAACAAAGAAAAAATATTTCAATATAGATTATAAAATTTTAACGTTAGCGTAGAATACATATTCGTATTGCTTCAATGATGGTTGTTCGAATATTTTCGTAAGCAACTGTATATTCAATGTATAGTAGTTTCAAGAGCAAAGAAATATTAGTACAGAAATATTATTACCTGAAGATTGTATAAAAAATCTCGACATTGAATTCTAATACTCAAAACGTTGAATTTGCAGTTCGCCTCAGTTCTTCATAAATGCTTAGTCGTATCTCCTAATGTATGTACGTTATTCTCCTTCGAAACCATAACTGCGTCCCAATTCATCGGCAATATAAACGCAATATTTCTGAATTTAAGGTAAAATATAGAGAGAGATGGGAAGGAAAACATGACTGACAACATGTGCAATTTGCAATGGTAGATTCTGAGTTTGTCGTCCTGCGGAAGTGCAAACAATTCAACTGAGTGAGAAACATAAGAGTTAAAAGATAGAAGAATAAAATTTAAAAGAAAGAAAGGATTAAAAGAATAAGAGAGAGAAGGGTAAAATCTTAGTCGCATCAACTGTCTTGATGTTCTTTCCCCTTTTTCAAAATCAACAGACATGTATATTATTGATTATTATTGATTACGTTCCAAGCATTGTAGCGTAATATATAGCAGCTTATGAAAGTATTTAAGCACTCATCACGAAAAATAATTATGTTTGTGTATCTATATTACGTATTATATAAAATATTTAAGAATTTCATTAATGCTACTATAAAGTACTACTATTTACTCATATCGTGGGCAGGACAAAGTCGTGCTCATTCACATAGAGAAGAATGGACTATCTTCATTGCTTGAGCATCCAGTTGTTCCACCAATGGATAGAATTCAACGGGTAGAAATCAGTCGTGAGATAATAACGAATTGTTTGAACTATAAAATTTCCCATTTGCTAATGTCACAAAAATCGTTGTCGAATATAATTTACAATTACACGAATACAATTAGTCCTAGATTTAGTATTAGTTCTCATGTATACATATAGTATACGTATACACTTTTTAATCTGTTGTCTGTTCTTTTTGTCCTTTTCTCCTTCTTTGCTACCTCATATTCTTCTTTTTCTTTTTCACATTTCCAATCTCATTTTTTTTTTCTAACACTTTTTAACCAAACGTTAAATTTTATTCCATTCTATGTGTAATCTTAATATCTTCTGAAACTTAATCACGTATTAGTGATATCGAATTAATACAACTATAACGAATAAATACAAATTCGAAGGCGCAACTCAATGGTTACAAGTATTACAAAATTAAGTTTTGGAGAATCTTGTACCGAATCATTACAAAATCGACTGCTACTCCATCTATTATTAACATTTCTTTCACATTTTAAGTTTTCCCATTTTCATACTTTGTTCCATATATTATATTGAAGATATATATACTTTATATAATATTTACGATATCATTTTAGTAATACCGTTTATATGGGATAATACGATTATTTTTGTTAATTGTACTTTCTTTTGTGATACATTAAAAAAATTGGTATTTCAAGCTTTTTCCTGTTATCATTGAACTTTTTACCTTGTTCCTGCATATTTCAAAATTTACTTACAGAAACATTTTATTTACTTAAAGCAATACTGGAGCAATACATTATGCTACTTTGAATTTAAAGTGACACTTGTTCCTAGCAGTAAGTTGCCTATACGTACATCAATTGGTTTTTTTCAGTCAGTAATAATGACTGAAGGAGTTTACTATCGTTATTTTCAATAATGAAAAGAAAAGGATAGGAAAAGTACAAGATTGACTAATTATAAGTTTGTACCATTAGAAACTCTGATACATACATTTCAAAAATATATAGAAGCGTGACGTTATGTCAACAAACAGACAACACTTTCAGAACTTTATACACTCGTTAAATAAAACCTTAGTATGTCTAACTTCTCGACATCGAACTTTGGATATACCAAGTCTATATGAACACGTTTTTGGCGACAAAGCGTTCTGTATTTCACATTTGGCAATGAAATATCTGACGGGCCATAAAATATAAAAATATATGACGTATTGAAGGAACATTTGTTTTCTGCTATCACAGATCCTAGTTTCCTAGTTTCCTTTCATCTTTATCACATTTTCAAGAGACGTTTTCAATGACTCTTTCAGGTAAATTCATTATAGGCCATTTTTTGTTCAGTAGAAATGCAGCTTTAAGGCTTAAACAGAGATTTTTTTATAAAATTTTATTCTACCCATGTAGAAAGAAAATTAAGAATGGGGGTCCACCGTAATGTTATATAAGATCAAGGTCCTCCCTAACACATTTATTACGTCAGGCAAGTGTATCGATTTGCGTGTTTTCTTTCTTAATATGCTCTTGTACATTTCGAAGAGAGATCGATATTTCCTGACACATGGAGAAGAAATACATTCTCAATAAAATTTTATATTCCCACTTTTTTCAAACAAAGATGAGCAAATAATTTCATTTTATAAATTATGGTCCCTATTCCCTTCTTCCTGAAAAGAGATTAGAATTAAAGCACAGTTTTATGGAATATATTTTTTTACAAAAGTTTCTGAAGTAATTGGGTTTTATTTAGGTTGCACAATAGTAACCTAATATTGTATAAAAGCTTGAAATGAATTTATATTGTAGTTAATGTAAGAAAACTTACAGTTAACATTTTCTACCATTTCTACTCGAAACTACCGAAAATTAAATTTTATGTTTCGTAGAATTCTTCATATCAATTCCAATCATACTCTGAATTCACAACACATAAAGGAAACAGAAATTAATATATGCAGATCATAAAATATATGCAATACATCAAAAGGAATTTAAAAAATGAAGTGGCTACACTCGGTTGGATTTTTACAAAAAATGAGGGATATTTAAACAGTCGATGTGATATTAGTCGTTTCAATGTAAAGAATTATATCGTTGTTGATTACATTCGCAAAACATGCCGAGGACAATATTTATTATTTTGCGTAAGTTCTTACATTCAAAAATGGAAAGGTGTTTGTTCAATGCTATGCAACACAAAATAATTATTTATATTTGTATTCTAATATTATATTTATTTTAATTTAAAATTTATAAAATGTTTTATTTTAATTAATCATATTTTGAAGTACAATTCTTTATTTCTTAATACATTTCTTTTTCAATTATTATTTAAAACTTTATGTAAAACTTACATAAAATAAAACAGTTGTTATTTAAACTTTAGTGATATTTTTTCTCAAATTGTACTACACTATCAGTTTACTTTACGCTCAGTAATATTACAATAAAATACAGAATAAAAAAAAAATAAATGTAAAAAAATAAATATTATTTCGTGAAGTAAAATAAATGTAATATTATTACATTTATTAATGAAAATAAAAGTAAAAACTAAAAAAATAAAAGAAATGTAATATCATTGCATGTAATATCAATGCATGAAAAGAACAAAGCAACCAGCCAACATTGCAACAAAGCACCGTCTATATTTTTCCACCACTCTCTATCTTTTCTCACACATTCAAAGACAGAGATCGTATACCTAGACAATTGATCGATAGAGACGCAGTCGCGCTTGAGACCACGGATGGGAAAGGTGTATCTCAGAACTCAACTGCTCAGATCAAGTTCCGATTCCTAAATTCAAACAATTTCCGTTTTCTTGCATGTGATCTTACTTCAGGTGATTATTATAGTAGTGTCGCTTAATATTGACAATTATCGAGTCAGATACATTCTGTGCAAGTATTATACTCTTCAGTGAATATCAACAAAAGTAAGTTCAATTCAATGTGAATATTCGTAAAAGAAGAAAAATCTCTCAATCATATGCGAAATATTAAAAATTGACGTTACGGTTTGTGTATGTGTTCACATCGTAATGCTCGTCTGTCGAATGAGTTACACATATCAATATTTATTAAAAACAGGCTTGAACATACTTTATTTTAAATTGCTAAATAAACAAACAATTTCAAATAATAAAATATTAATAAATTAATCTATTATTGTTATTTTACAGATAATGATACTTTTATACATAGTTTTAAAATAACTTTATTTACACAGTGTCAAATTCAATTAAGTCATTTTCAAATAATTTCTTCTTTAAATTAATACGATTACTCAAATAAAATTACAAATAATCTAACATAAGAAATTACAACAAAATTACTTCTGATAGTATTGTCGTACAAGATATTTGTGAAATTATATGAATAAAAATTTAATCAAATATAATAAATACAAAAAATAAAATGGAAAGTTATATTATTCGACAAAAAAATAACGAAATAATTTAAGTAAAAATCATATTCACGTTTAAATAAATTAAGGCAAAAAATTATGTTAGACTGTTAACTAAATAAGAGTATATATTATTCAGCTCATTTAAAATATATTATCAAATAACGTCAAATCCTTCAAATTTCTAGTGACAGTAAAGATTTCTAATCATGTAATATATATATTCCACTGTTGGAAATAAAACGAGGCTAATTGATTTGAAATTGCAACGATATTGTGTTATTCGTTTGAACTTTATGTCAGTATGAAAAAATACGCAGATTGCTAATCTCGTTTTGACATTCTCTAATAAGAACTGTGTTCGTTCTAACTCGTATGCAACTTGCAAATCGGCATTATTTCATGCCAGTTTTTATTGTACAGTTTTAATGTACAAAGTGCTAAAAATTTGCAACCAAAATCAGGAATATCAATTCAATTTAAATTGGCATTTGTTACGTATTACTTCATGCAATAATTTTATCACAACATTGATATGTACATATTTCGAAAAGTATTATTTTATGTTATGGTGCATATTGATTGAGTTAAAATATATCTTTAAAATAAATAAATATTCATTTTTAGTAGTTAATAATTCTCTATTTTTGGACGAAAATCCATGGAATAAAAATTTTCTGACATTTAAAGCAATGGTGTCATTAACAAATGTATTACTTGCAACGTTGTAGAATTTAATAGATTAAAAGTGAACTAGAAATAACGAATAGGAACAAAAGCTTGAAGTATTAATGTGGATAAAATTGCCAACTTGTTTAAATAAAAGTTTACAAAATGTACAAGATGGTTTGCAATATATTACGCAATTCGCACGCACTAATTCCATAAAAAAAACTTATAATAATACAACAAATAAATATATTTAAATTTTCCATTAAATCGGTAAAGTGATTTAGAAGACTACGCATTCAACATTTCATAACTTTCATCATCTTGATATAATCGCGATTCGAAATTGTAAGTCTCCTGTTTCAGGTAATGAAAATATCTCGTTACGTATTATTAATTTGCACATCAAGTATGTTACATTTTTCGACGAATGTATGAAATGTACTGAATTAAATACAGGTCTTCGTAAAAAATACAAAAAATTTCTTTAATATATAATACGTGTATATTCGCGCAACATCAAATCGATTTTTAAAATTTTCAGTTATCACGTGTTTGTAGCGACGGCGATTTCTATAATGACATAGTATTAGTAACAGCAAACAGTATTTTATCTATATAATTATATAAAATTATTAATTATATGTAATTATGTAAAAAATTATATAATTTTGCAGTTATAGCAAGATATAAAGCTATCATGGCATTGTATCACTTGTTTGCACCAAGCATTATATGTTTAATTATATCATTCTTTGCATCAATATGAGCAAACGCGTATATCGTTACAATTATTGTAACATTTACCTTCAGAATACATTATATAGTATCTTGACCTCTCTCATCGCATTTCACGAAATATTTCTAACTAGAAATTAGAAATGAGAGTACCTGAAGTCAAATTAGCATTTGCTTTTGTACAATTCATTGTAACTGGGCACTCGAAAATTATGAAATTAAATACTTTTTCGTGAAATTTTTCTAATGATGTCAAAATTATATGCCGTAGTTATTGAGTATCTTGTGTCAATGAAAGTGTCACTGTCAATCTAAAATACTTGTGTATCAAATGTTACTAATAATATTCCAATCTATAATAGTTATATATAATAATATGCTAATATAAATTATACGTTGCTAATAATTTTTGTATTTATACAGAAAATACGATTATTACAAATGTTGGTAATTTCAAATTTCCTTCACAGTAAAATCCATTGTGCGTTAATTATTACGTGATGTGTAAGATTAAATTACACGTAAGTATCGATCAGATGTAACACAAATTTAATTTTCCATATTTATTATTCTAGTGTGTAACGATGAGTATGTGAATAAAATTTTCTATAAATAATGCTTTGTTTCGAATGACAAAATTGTAATCGGAGAATTGCAGTATTCTATCTATTTGATGTCAATTCTTTTATAATGAAATTACTTTAACATTTAGTTCTTGAATTCCGTTTGATACTATATTTACACTTTGATCTGTGATAAAGTTTCGTATAATTGAAGGTGCAATCAGTAAGGGAGTGATTCTAAGTGGAAGGACATAAAAATTCAAACTTAGAGAAAAAATTTCTCTATATCGGTTTCTGCCCGAGAAAATTTAGTTTGTGAAAAAATTAGATACATGTATAAATATGTTCATGTTTCACGAATCTCATTTAATTATACTCTACTATATATTTATCAGTATCTATTATATTTTATAAGTACGAATATACGACGTATAGATAATGAACATTCAAAATAATTTTGATAACGTTTTTAATTCCACAATTACATAGTATTCAACGTTTCAGATGATTAGACGTAAGAATGAAAGGGAAGGTACGAAGCTCTGAAAATGCGTAATATACATCCCTCGAGTTGTCCTCAAAACTACAATATCACGAAAATTTAAACCAAATTTTAAATGAGCCGTTTAATGCAAAAGTGATTCAACTTAAAAATAAGAGATAATTTTTAAATTTTTTAAAATGCAGTAATATCAGAGGATGTTTTACCTCCTTTACGTGAGCCACAGTTATGTCTTCTAGACAAAACAGATGAAGCCTTCAAAATATGATGTTACATCAAACTGAAAAAAAAATTGATCTTATCAATAAAATATATTTTGTGTTTAAATTTACTGTTCAAATTTCGAGAACACTAAATATGGAATAATTCAACTACATATATATATATATATATATATTATAAGATACTATAAAATTATTATGTTATTATAATGCATTATCATGATATTGTATTATTATTGGCAATCAGCTTTCCATCTTTATAAAAGCACAAAATGCGATAACTTAATACATTTCCATTTTATGTTAGAAATAATGTTATTATTGGTAAACTGTATTATTATATATGATATTATATACGAAATTATAATTATTTCAGTAATTTACACCCCTATTTCGATAGTGATATAACTCGAAAAATTTAGTTTTTCAAAAAACTAAAATGATACTTTTAAATATTAAAGAAACAACATTATATTCACTAAATTTATTAAACAATATAGTATTCATAAAATAAAAGGTTTTATTTATTACTAAATTTTAATTTTATTACACATACAACCCCCAATTGTTATATTTTTTAAAAATAATATTGAAGTTTAATTTGTATCTCTCAAATTATTTCGAGATATTCTATAACGAACAAAATCTGTAACAGTCTTCGTATTAAATCAAAACGCTTCCAACAAACCAATATGATATAATAATTGCACAGAAATACAATCGACCTGTTTTACTTCTTCTATAAATTTATACCTTCTTCTATAAATACCTTCTTCTATAAATTTATACACATGAGCAATGTATATCATTTAAATATAACAAATTAAATTTGTTTCTTTATATATGTTGTATTAATCCTTTGAGTGTTCAATAAAATTATCAAGTGTGTAATACCAAATATACTATATTAAGAACGCGACAAATATGTATACTTTGATAGATTTATTCAGTTAATTAATTATTTCAAATATCTCAGACTTTAACGATCGTATAATACTCTAGTACAAACTAAACGTACAAACGGTTAAAACTGTATGTACTATATTCAAACAAATGTCACTTACAGTGAGGAGCAATTGTGTAAGTGACAATGAAAAATTGTCGAACATTTAAACTGATAACTACATAAATACGTAACTACTTAATATCATATAACAATCCATTCGATCTAATTTTAAAGCGTGAAGTCTTAACTTTGGCAAACGTACGTTCGTTTTCTTGAATCTGATCATGCAGCAAGAGTGTTCTTTTCCCTCGAAAATTATAAAAATTTTTTCGTGACTAGATTCACGAGACTACGGTCTTGTAAATTGAAATCTTCTCTTTACAAGGCCGATTATTTTTATGAAACACGGTTGAAAAAACTAAACCTGCCTGAAAATTTGTTTCACTCATTAAATGTTACACCTTGATATTTTCATATAAGTTTGCATATTATATATTACATTATACTCTTGCAGCTTCAAATTTTCCACAAATGAACAAAAATCTGCAGTCTAGTGATGGATTCCTTAAAATGTTACTAATAATTGTGTAATATGTACATAACAGGAAAGCTATATTTTTTAAAGAAAGGATTTGTTACATTTTTAATTATACAAGATAATAGGAATTGATTGAAAAATTTTATTTAATTAACTTTAAGCTGTTTTACCTTTTTAGTTCAACGTTATATTTCTTAAAAATAAAAGCTCCTTTTAGAAAAGAAGTTTTTTATATTTGTAGTAATAAATTCGTCTGTATTAATTAAATAAATTGTTTTATTTTCTTGAGAATACTGGAAAATTGACCTTTGAATCAAGAATTAAAATTATTTTCCCACTGTGTGATTGCCGGCATTCCAGTATTTTTGAAATTTCTTGTAATTCTTTAATTTTTTAACCAATATGATGAATATAAGTATACTGATGGTTCAATAAATCACGCAGCTAGAACAGCAACCAAAATATGATTGTAAATATAAAACAAAGTAAATATGATTTACATCGTTCGTCCGCCATCGACTTTAGTAAATTTGAAATACAAAGCTGGACAAAGTTATTCGAATACTCGTTGAAAATATTTTAAACTGTTTAAATTTCATAAAACAAACTCATACAACAATCGTAAAACATTCGGAAATCCAAATTTGGTTCTAGTATTCTGAAACATATACACACAATATAGTAGTAACATATGTAATATTCAATATTTTCCCTCTAATTTTTTAGACATATATATTCGTCTAAGTGTTCACTATTTGCATTTATTTTGTGTATCCAGGTTGATCTACATATTTTGTTCGAAATCAAAGATGTTGCAAAATTTTTTTCATCTATTGTTTGAAATTACACACTATTATTACACATGAAATGATGTACGACTAAATTAATCAACATTATATAAAAATAATATTCATGATATCACGTACTATAATACATACTACCGTATTACGTAATAATAATAAATTTTCTCCTGAAATGACCTTGAATTAATTGTGCGAGGTTTAATTTCGCATACCATGTATCAAAATAGCAAATTTAAAAAAATGAATGTTAATATATACTTGTAACGAAAGGAACCGACAAAGCCCTGCGTTTTCAGAATTCAAAGAACGATGGCAATCCGCATCGTGAAGGCAAACCGCACAGTCTCACACGACGCGGCGCTTACTCTTGCTGGTATGACCCCGTTCTCCATGCTAGCGAAAGTGGACGCGAGAATCTTCCATCAAGTGCAACCAGCACAAGACAACGGAGAAACCACGAGAGTGGACACGATGCGAATGCGCCGCCAAGCGCTGGAACTAGCTCAACAAGAATGGAAGCAGAAACTGGAAAATGGCTACACTGTGAAGCCAGTCATACAGCGGTCCTCACACATTAGGAACAATGGACGGTCCGAGGGACTGAGGCATTAACGTTCAGAATCACGCAGGTACTCAACGAGCACGGTGACTACCTGCATCACGTAGGAGCCGAAGCAATGGCGGCATGCGCAGAATGCGGTGCCGATACTGACACGGCACAGCATATCATCGAAGAATGGTTCGTCCGGGAAAGAAGAACACTGAAAGATGCGACTGGCGCAGACCTCTCGCCAACGGCACTCGTCAGTACAGCAAAGAAAGAAGAACCGACATCACTCACTTCTGCGAAGAAGTGATAGTGTCCAAACAAGCAAGAGAGAGAAACCGGGAATCATTATAACCGGCAAGACAGGAAAGGCCGCGGAGGCACACAGGCGCCAGACGATGCACAAGAAACACCGCGGCCCCGGACTAAGATCAGAACCTGAAGTGCAGGGGCGAAACTCAAGAAAATGCGGCCTGGCGTTGACTGCTGGCGCCGCGAAACCCACCCTAACCAGAATAAAGCGAGTACATCCTCCAAAGAGGGGCCTAATAGGTGAATGACAGAGAAGCACCGGAAAATATTCCGGTCCCGGGGCAGTAGGTAGGACACAGGGGAGTCCGTAAGAATCGGTAGTTCAGTCGGTAAGAATCCGATGTTACCTAGCCCCTCTACCGGGGACTAGGTGTCATAGGCAGGATTTCCTCCACGTAACAAAAAAAAGAAATAAAATAAAATAAAATACTTGTAAAACATTGGAACTTTTCTAACCTTCACTGATATGGACGAGATATCTCCTCCATGTTGGTTGTGGAATACCACCACTACGAGATATCTCACTTCATAATTACGCTTCTATAATTCCACTGTCGAGTTATCCCGCATTACAATTCACTCTTACGGTGCTATTGACGAGACATCTCGCATCGCAATAGTGTTTCTGCCTTGCAATGGAGACGACATCTTGCATTCTATCAATACCACAGAAAACAGTAACAATATTTTGCATCTTTTCTAATAAAACTAACATTACCAGTGTCATCATAAGAGCGAAATTATGAAGAGATAACTCGTCAGTGATGTAGAAGTGGTGCTATGAAAGAATGTTACCCATTGAATGGTATTGCAACCGATAATGTTGTGGCGACATATTTCGTCCAAGCAAAAGGAGCAGGAGTCGAAATTTGAGGGACCGAAAAAAACTGAATATTATTTGAGGAATATAGCAAACATCTATAGTATATAATAAATATAATAAAATATAATAAAGCAAAATATAGCCTATATAATAAAAAATATAGAAAAATATACAAAAATATAGATATTACATTAGATCTCTTTGTTTGACTGCTCGAATTTACGACATGAGCGATTAATTATTATTTCTGAGAAACATTTTGAATCTTTTCTTGTTTAATCTCTTTCTTGTCGAAGCATAGAAATTACTTCATAACAAACGATTCATATAGCTGCGTCACGTTGCTAGGATCTGCTTTCTGCCGTAAAGTAAATGTAAAACGCAGTATATTACCGGCGATCAATGCTCAAGGATCAAATAATCTATTCAAGGAGGAAAGATTACCATTAGTCAGTTAAATAAATAAATAATTTTACATTTAATGCAAAGCAAGTTCAAACATTGAGAATATATTTTTAACATAATCATGCAAATTTCGCATGCGATTTAAAGAATAGTTGCAACATATTATGTAAATAATTGTCCAATACAACAATTCTCCATCAAAGGTTCATGTTTCAAAACAGATATTATTTGCCTCTCTATAATTCTGTGTTCAGATATAGTGTTTGGAATATAAAATCGAAAAATTCAAAGGAGATATTTTAGACGGATTATTAAGGCCAGCAACAACCGTAATTCTTGGCAAGGACGGAATTTATGCCGTTTCTAGAAATTTTATATTTCTTAATATATTAGGGTGCAGGCATTAGATGTGCTACCAACACTACTGTTACCAACGAACGACCCTGTAGTAAATTATAGTCGATCCTTAGGATGAACTGGGTACGTATGACTCCTTGGGAAAGTGAAAGTTGCACTTTCCACCAAAATTTCCTTTCGCAGCATACGGTGCTCGGTATATCCTTCCTAGATAGTTTTCCTGGAGAGGGAAATATGCAAGTCTTCATCGCAGAGAACTTTGGAGGTAGATACGAAAAGTATGCTCATTGAAAGCAAAAATAGAACAGATAGACACAGACTCTCGTTGGTAGAGACTGGAAAGACGTTCATCGGGAGCACGAGATCAGTAGATCGAAAAACCTCGAGATTCCTCAGTACACGTCGACTTTGACAATTCTTACATTGTCACTGGTGGTCCTTCGGGTGTAGGGGGTTCATCTCACACAAGAGCGATATTCAAGTCTAGCGCAAGACGGCTTGATCGAGATTTAATATTTGATCGTACGAACCGAATTGGTAGCGTTAGAGTTACGGATATTATTCAATATTAGAATAATAAATTTAATTGATAATTACATGTAATACTAATTTTAAACAACAATGTTTTAAACAAATTGGAACTGAGTTTTAATGAAAATTAATTAAGTAAAGTTTAACCATATAGAATGAACTTAGGTACTAAAATAAGCATAATACTATAAATTTATACATCCCTAAAACTTAATAATTTTCTAAATGTTGAAATTGGGAACCTGAATGCATATTTAATAGTTCTCAATGAATATTCTCCGTAACGAACGAATAAAAAAGATTTATTATTTAAAGAAGTTAATTGAAACAATTAACGTTGATTCGTTCTACTCACAGTTAAAAGAATAACGAACATAACCTGCTCAAATTTCTGGTTATTGGTTCATTGAAGTATGTATTTCACTGTGGTAAATGTACAGTTACGGACAAAATTGAGTGGACAGGTAATGGAAATAGATATGAATTAAATTTAGTCAAAGTGGTACTTCTATTTTATATATTATATGTATTTTATATATTATATATCTTTATGGTACATAGATTATTTAGCGAATGATTGAAATTAATATTATTGAAATTAAATGCATTATTAAATTAATATTATTGAAATTAATCTTATCATTCATGTGCAAGTGTGTATTGACTTACTGAATTTACGTATTACTGTCCAAGCATTTATTACATTTCGCACGAGTAGATTACATTGTATATACTTATACGTTAATTCATTCTTGTCTTGAAGAAGTATCTGAAACACTTTTAATTCATCTACATATTAAACTTTATATTGATGTTAATATACGCACTGGTCATATTAAAAGTGAGTAGTACAATCTTTCATCCTCGAATATTATTTTAACTCATAACCCAGAGTTTGGCACAGAATGGCATACTGTGACTGTGTATGTAAATACTTTAAAAACACATTGTTAAATTCCAGATTTAAAACAATGGTTACTTTGAGATTTAAGACAATAATTAAGACATAAAGTTGCAACAATTCTTGATGAAATGTTTGACAAAATAATAACAAATCTTTGAGTCTAGATTAGAGCAGAATAATGAACACGTTCACCATTTTCAAAAAAATTTAATGACACTATAGCATATTTGAATTGATATGAAGAATTCTAGACTGAAAATTTAAAATGTTCTTCTATTCTAAGAATCGTCAAGTTTCCATTTCCAATCCATATTTTGTTACTGTTTACAGTATATTCTTTCTCTAGGAAAATATCCGATGGAGATGATTATGTCATCATTATGGATACTTTTCTCTTTCTATAGTGTAGTTAGTATACATTATTTATAAATATTATTTAATACAGCGTATACTTAATGAAAGTCAGAAATTCTTTTATAATCCGTAAGCACAAAATAATTTTTAATTATTCGTATTTAATGTTACGGTGTTTTTTTTTTTAAATTTGAGCCATATTCATCATGAAACTATTCCAATGTATATAGCAGCCCTGTAATAATTTTTATCCGAGATATTAAAGCAAGTAGAGTTTCAAAATAAAACTATTTTCACTTCTTTCTATTACAATGGATCCAGAAAGAATTTACATAACTTTAATCTACTTTCTTTAAATATCTTTTCATATTAAAATAATTTCTTAATACTTAACGACTTTAGTGTCCCCATATTTAATGATGTAGCATAAAAAATTATGAAAGAAAACAATAATTATAATCAAGAAAATGCTGATAGAAATTATTGCTTCTACTTTAATTGATGAACCTTACCTTATATATCGTTATTGTTTATTGTGCATCTACAATTTGACATTTATTTTATATTTTCTCTGCAACATCCTGGGAAATTGTTCTAATTATTGTATGATTCATTATTTGTTGTAACAAGTATTCGTCGATTCCATCGTACATAATTTCGCTGCAGCACGTATATCTTGTAACATGTCCATCATTTTAATTTTCGTTAACGGAACAATGTCAGAATCCAATTCAGTATTAGGCCTTCTCAATACGAGTCTTCTTCCGTCAAAGTGAAAAGTATTATTACAATTTAATCACATCAAAGAATAATATTATTTCTAGTAAATAGATTGAGGTTTACTATGCAGAGTCATACTTTGGAAAATGTAATTAATTAATAAATATGGCAGGAAGCTATTTTATACCGAGGCTATAGAAAGCATTATATTTTGACAATTCTATATATTTTCTTTATGTTATGTGCATCCGAGACAACTTTGCATTATAGTATGTCATATACGTACTTCAGCAGTCTACTAATGAAAATATAAATAAATATACTAATACACTTCTGTGTAAAAAATTATTGATAACCGTTAAAAGTTTCTTCAATTCATTGTAACAGTGCTCTTGTTATTATTATTAAATTAATTTAGTGCAATAGTACTCAAATCATTTCAAAAGTGTTCATTCTTCTGGCAAGAATAGCAGACACAAATGTCGTTCAGATATATGTCACTTCGTATTAAAAAAAAAGAAAAAGAAACATTAATTTTAATAGAATATATGAATAAAAAGAACATTTAGAAATGTGTATCAGTACAATATTCAAAGACTCTTGATGTTGGGAAAAATATGCATATTTCATCATTCAAAGTAACCATAAATATTGTAGGTATAGGTATACATACCAGAACAATCTCCTCTCACTCTTATAATATTAATTATATGCAAGGTATTAGCGCAAGAATATTAAACATTATTGCAAAATTCGGACAATGTTTTTGATTCAACATCCATAGCAGCATTATTCTGAGGTAATCTGGAAATCATTTCCATCAATGCGATCTGAGAAATAATTAATACACTATACAGGTATTGGAACATTTATTTATACTAACTCTTGCACATTTATGTTTACTCTGTGAAATTTCTGTATTAGTACAGCTTGATTGTAATATTATGTATACAAATATCTCGATATGGTGAAATTTTTTTTCTGGTTATCAGGTAAAAAATGCAGTGACAAACAGAAGTTCGTTCGAAGTGGCCATCTTCGAGCAAAGTATAGTTACGCTCAGAGGAATAAACTCATTAGAAACTTAATAATGAAATTGGTACATAAGATATTTCCACAAATCATATATGTACAGATGGTTCTTGATGAAATGATTGGAACAACAAATCTTTGAATTTTAGATTCAAATAGATTAGAACAGAATAATGGAACATATCCCATAATAGCCTTTTTCAAAAAAATTTAATGACACTGTAGCGTATTTGAAATGATATAAAGTATTGTAAGATTGAAAACTTGAAACTTTTTTCCATTCTAGGAATCGTCTGCTTTCCATCTCCAATTCTGTTACGTTTACTGTATATTCTCTCTAGATCTCCAGAACAATATCTGGTGCAGTTAATTGTTCTGGAGATCTCGATTATGAATATTTTTCTCTTTTTAAGTAGTATAGTACAGGCAGTATACATTATTAATATGTACAATCTGATACAATGTGTATTCAACGAAAACCAGAAATTCTTTTATACTCCGTAAGCACACAAAATAATTTTTAATTATTCATACTTGATGTTGCAGTATTTTTTTGAAATTTGATCTATATTCATTGTTAAACTATTCCAATATATATATATATATATATATATATATATATATATATATCAGTTTTATAATAACTTTTACCCGAGATATTAAAGCAGGAACAGTTTCAAAATAAAACTATTTTCATTTCTTTCTTTTACAGTGGATCAAGAAAGTATTTACATATCTCTAATCTATATTTTTTAAATATCTTTTCGCACTAAAATAATTTCTTAATACCTGACGACTTTAGTGACTCTTACCCTATATATGTTCAATGTTATGTAAAAAATTATGAGACATAACAAAAATTATAATCAAAGAAATATTGATAGAAATTATTGCTTTTAATTTAATTAAACCTTGCCTTGTATAACCTTATTTCGTTTGCCACACATCTACCGTTCAACATTTACTTCATATGCTTTCTGCAGTATCCTGAGAAATTGTCCTAATTAGAGTATGATTCGTCATTTGTTGTAACAAGTATTTGTTATTCCATGGACTCATACACAATTTCGCTGTATCCTCTATATCCTGAAACATGTCCACCATTTTAATTTCCGTTAACGGAAGAATGTCAGAATTTAATTCTGTGTTAGTCCTTCTTCACACGAGTTCTTTTCCGTCAGAGCGAAAAGTATTGAATTTAGTCACATTAGAGATTAATATTATTTCTAGTAAATAAATTGCAGATTCATAACTTAAAGAATTATTTAATTAATTAATAAATGTGACAGAAAGCTATTTTATACGGAGACTATAAAAAGCACTATACTTTGACAACTCTATATATTTTTTTTATATTATGTGCATCCTGTGCAACTTTGTAATATAGTATGTCATATAAGTACTTCAGCAGTCTACTAATGAAAATATAAATAAACGTACTAATACATTTCTGTCAATGTAGCTTTCTGAAACGTCAATTTCTCTAGATCATTAGATGTTGAAATTATCTAATTAGATAAATTAAATCTATTATTTTAACAAGTTTTTTTTACAATACGTATTTCCGTACACATATGCATGTATATTTTTCAAGTTTCCTAACCGTTAAAATTACAGTTATACACATGGTATTTCAGAATTATACTTATATGCATGATGAAGACTCTTTAATGATTTATGAATAATTTTATCCATACATTGATCAACAATAGTTAACGATGTGTCTATTTCAATAAAAATCACAAAAAAATTAATTTCCTTATTGATATTTATTGTTATATTTATTTAATAATTGTTAATATAACTTTTTATTATTATATTTATAATTATAAATATTTATTAATTATTTAATATTTTTTATAATTCTCATTACATAAAATTTATTCTACGTATTGTTTACTTGTTCTTTGTTTTTATTTATGTATACATCACAAAAGATACACCATAATTACCGTATAATTTTAATAAATAATATATGTTACATGTCATAAATGATAGGATTATAAATTAAGTTATATATGAATAGAATTTTATTAAAATAGAATTTATGATGTTCAAAAAATACTTTGTCAAATTTTGATACCTTATTGTAAGTCACTAACACTATATAAGATAATAAATAAATATAGGACCAAAAACGTATTATGAATATGTAAAGCACATTCGAGAAGAAAATTATCTCCCAATTCGCAATTTGCTACATAATCTAAAAACGTCTTAGAATAAAATGAATAATGTAATGTACATGTTTCCAAAGTAGAAGCTTCAGGCTATAAAATAGTTTTTTAAGTCATTTTATTACACGATTTATTAAAGTTAAGTTTATTATTACATGATAATTAATAAAAATTACGACAATTTCAATATTTTCAAATATTAATAGAGATATCTCACCATATGTAGATTTTGCTTCTGCATCATAGTCGGAAGAATTGATTTCACACTATTATTTCATACTTGAAAGTATTCCTTTATCTTATCTACGATTATTCTTTGACGAAAATGTATATTGAATTATGTTATTAATTTCAAATGCTTGTAACAGTTAATTATAATGCAATTGCGAATAAATATGAACGAAAATAATACAAAGAGAATACAACGTTATTAAAGTATAGTTTCAAGTCGATATTGCTAATTCATCAAAATCAGTCTGTCACATCATTTTTGAGTATATTTTTTACAATTAAATATCATGTTTTTTATACGTATACGAAGGATGTAGTTCACGGACTTTCTTATTCAAAACAACAATGAACTCAGTAAAAATATAAGAAGATAAGAATACAAGAAATTTAAAGAAATTTCATTCTATCAAAATAAATGTAACATTAAACAGCATAATAAAATTAAGAGGCAGGTGTATTCAACTTTCAAACATACAAACATTGCAAAGATACAACAGAAACTTTAAACATTTAATACATACCATTATATTTTTTCTTTAATCCAACAATATTGATACAATATTTCAAAGATGTCCTTAATTCATATCCACGATAGTGTTATTCTGGATTTGTTTGCAAATAATCCCTCTCGTTGCAATCAGGATTAAAATATTCTGTCATAGTAGCAGTACGTTAAAAAAATAGCACTCCTATAAAAAATTTTCATAAAATGTAACACTTTACAAAATTTATGAAAGACTCTCCGATGTCTATTGTGTCTAGCACAAACATTACACAGTTCGAAACGAAAGTTCTTAATACTTTGCAAAACGCGGAGAAAATGAAATGCACAACAGAGCAATAGCCCTAAGAAGAGTTCTGATTTCACTTCTCAAACGACAGTAAAGAACTGACTCCTTTTCGTAACCTGTAATTTTGATACTGCACATACGTTGCCGTAAAGCTTGGAAATGCGAGAAAACACCTGGGTTTGATTGGCACTTTCCCTATGCTATGGAGACAATTTTTCCTTAAAACTCAGCGTAATTGTGCGAAAATTGCAGGAGAACAGGAAGAGAAAGAATAAAAGTAACGTTTTTTCTTAGAAACACATTTATTATTCACGCGCATCGATGAACAGTCATTTTCTCCTCATGCGTAATTCACAACTTGTGTCACGCGACGGTGTCAATATTTTTGTCCTTCTCTGAAATTTTCTGCGAAATGTGTAAAGCCACGACCGCGGCCAGATGTTTCCAGACCTTCGAATATAATGGACTTCATTGGCTACAAGTATTATAGACTCCTGAAATTCTGCTTCTTTGTAATGGGACTGACATCGTACAAACCAACGCAGATAAGAGTACTGCATACTACGATAGTATGTTTGATACTTCCTCTCGGGACAACAGTTTCCGTGGTAAGCATATTTCATTCGTATGAAATATAATTATTTCTAACCAGTTTTCTCATATATCAATGGATTACGTACGGGAAAATTAATCTTTTATTTACATTTATGTTATCAATCGTTGCAGTTTTCTCTCGTGGAAAATAACGCTTGCACCTTTCAATTGCTTTCATTACAAACAAGCGTTACAATTTTAGTAGCAAATATAAATATAACGTATGGCTTGTTACTTGTAAAATCTATAAACGTAAGTTGCGAAGGTTTAATTAATTTTAATTAGTCATTATAATATCGTGTCTTGCTGCAACACTATTTCTGAATTTTTTAAGATAGAGGAATGGTTAAAAGATATAAAACGTGATTGGAATCATATACAAGACAAGGATGAACTTAAAATATTCAAAACATGTGCAGTGTCAGGAAATCGTTATTTATATATTTCTTTAAGTAAGAAGTAAATTAATCGTACAAGGCGACGAGAATACGTATAACGATAATATTTACGATGCATTGCAGTTATAATTTGTACCAGTTATATCGTTCTTACCGTGACGCTGTTTCTTCCACATCGCGTTCTCGAGACTCTAATATCTACGAACAAATCTCTCTGTTATTTACCGTCTGTTTCTATGATGTTTCTGGAAAAATCTCGAAATTACAAGTTGATTGTCATTTTGACGAATATTATAAATATTCTGATAGCATCAGTTTTCTATTCTTGTGACATTATGTTTTTATTTACTACTTTGCATATACGTGGTCTGTACAAAATTGCAGTGTGAGTATAGTTTTGATTCTGTACAAATAGCGATTGAGTATTATGAAATTTTTCACAATTATTAGTTACCGAATGAAAAATGCCGTGGATGGAAATTCGATAGAAATGGCCATGTCTAAGGAGGATACCGTTACACGTAACAGAATAATGAATTCAATACAAATTTATAACCTAATAATAAAGTTAGTATCTTCTCAGTTAAGAACTAATATGTTAGTATTTATGCAAAGTCTATTTTTGCGAATATTTCCTGTCTTTGAACTTTTCTTAAGTTCTTATACATTAACGTGAAATTAAACTCATTAGATTACGTAGAAAATTATGCTTATATTACATTAATTCAATCTTTCTCGAAGGTGGGTTAGGTATCTGAAACACAATTTCACATTCTCCTATCTATTAAACTTTGTAACATTGTCAATATATCACGCAGCGATCATGTTCAATGTAAGTAACATCACAGTGTGTTATGTACTGAAAATATCACATATATAATGTAACCGAAATCTGACGATTTTTAATCTAGAAAGGTGTAAATTGTTTCAAACAACAATACACAGATTAAGGCAAGTAAGTGTTTGTTGTGACTAATAATTATGTAATTATCTGGACAAAGTGTAAGATTCGAAATTTAAAGCAACGTTAAATTTGAAATTTATAACGACTGAAATTGGAAGATTCTTTGACGAAATGTAAATGATAAAATAATAACAAATCTTTGAATTTTAGTTGGAATAGTCTCTGAAAAATAATGTCAGAGAATCCTTTCTATCCAATATTTAATGATATTGTAATTCATTTGACATACTTACTTAAAAAATAAAAACTTAAATCTATTTCATATTAGAAATCGTCAGATTACGCATTTAGTCTTCCATTTTATTAAGTTTATAGTATGTTTTGTCTAGATTTTCAGGACAATATCCCACGGACATAAGTTTGCCATGATTATAAATTTTGTTATCTTTATAAATGTTACAATGTTAATTATTAAAATATACCATATAATACAATGCGTATACGACGAAAATCAAAAATTCTTTTATATTCCGTAAGTACGCAAAATAATTTGTAATTATTTGACCATTTTTTTAACTGTTAATTAATCGGTAATTGTTTCTTTATTATTCTTTATATGAAATTTCTGTATATGATTGCTTGTTGTCTAAAACGCTCGTTGCGTTTAGTCAGATATAAATCTTGAAAAAATATATTTATCGTTATATATTGTATAATGTGTAATATAACATATATATATATATATATATATATATATATTCTGTACATATAATTTGAATATATATATACATATATATATATACATATATATATATATATATATATTCTGTACATATAATTTGAATATCATCTAATTGTATTATCATTATACATCATTTGAATACTATGAATGATAGCTTTATAAAAGGTGTATAAGGAAAAGAAATGAATTTTTTAAATTATATAGTATAATTCTACTGTAACTAAGAAATTAATTGGACCACATTAGTGTGACCAACACATTCAAAATTATTCCTTTTCAAGAAATAAATCTTCTTCTTCTGCTATTTTTCTGTTATGTCGCATCTACAGCGAGGTCTTTAAGACGACGGTGTCATTAGATATGTATGTAGTAGTTTACGTTTTTGAGATATTTTAATATTCTTTGTATGTCATTTTGAGAGGACAAGTTTATTTTTGCGTTGACTCTGTATTTCTGTCTTTGGATTTCTGTGTTATGGCATTCGTGCAGTATGTGGGTTATTGTTAATAAATCGTTATTGCAATGAGTGCAGGTGGGTGGTACAGTATTTTTGATTTTGTGTTCATGTGTCAGTTAGGTATGTACCGGTTCTTAGGCGTGTGATAATTATTCCTCCTTTTCTGTTATTAAAGTTTGGTGTTTGCTGGTGAAAGTCTTGGATACTTTTGTGTAATTGGGTGCTTTTAGTTGTTTTCCATGTATTATTCCATTCATTTTCTGCAATGGATTATTTGGTCGTCGCAGGGGATTGGAAGATGGTTGCGATTGTTAGTAAGTGAGGGAACTGTGACTTCTTTCGCTGCTGCGTCGGCTTTTTCATTTCCTTTTATTCTTTGATGAGCTGGAATCCAGATAACTGTGGCATTTGTGTTAGGTTGGTTGTGGTTTAGTTCTTGGATGGTGGATATTAGTTGGTTTTCTTGATTATATGGTTTCGTTAGAGATTTTGTAACACTCATGGAGTCGGTGTATATGACGATCTGGGCTTCGTTATTTGAGTGTGCATATTTAATGGCTTCCAGAATGGGATAGGTTTGGGCTGTGAAGATGGATGATGAAGAAGGGAGATTTTGTGCCTTTTTGGCTTTTCTGTGATGATGGCGTATCCAGCTCCAGTGTCCGTTTTTGACCCATAAGTGTAAATCATGCTGTGTTGGGAGTAGTTGTTATTTAATTTTAGGAATCGAGTCCTGTGGTCAGTTGGACTGAAGATATTTTGGGGAGTTCGGCAAGACTGGTGTTTGTTGAGAATGCTTTTATTGTTCATGGAGGGATTTGTGGTGGTTTACGTTCAATGGTGGGGTGGATTTTGGAACTGGTGGACTGAAGGATTTTGATAGGTCTGATATGGAAAGGGAAGGGAAGTTTGGGTATATTAATGTAGAAAGCTTTGTATCTATTGGAGAAGATGTTGTTGTAGGTAGGATTATTTGGAGTGGATGAGACTTTTAGTGCGTATTTAAGAATTAGGAACTTCCTTCTGGATTCAAATGCCATTTCTTTGGCTTCGAATAGTAGGGTGTTTATTGAGCATGTTCGATATGCACCTAGTCTAAGAGCTGGGAGAATGGGAGATTGAATCTATTATTTTTTTGGTGGAGCTATTGGCTGAGTTATAAACGGTAGAGCCGTAATCTAGTTTGGATCTAATTGTAGCGACCTATAGATCCTCCAGTACGAGTCTCGAACACCGTACAAGCCCCAAGTGGATGTGCACCTAGCGTCGAAGTCTTGCTATCTTCGATGTTAAACAAACAGAGTGCGGAACACTGCTAGGATGGGTGGTGACCGTCCAGCCTAGCGAGTAGTTATAACAACAAGCGTATAGGGTAAGGGGTCGCTGCCATCAGCCCCACTGATGAGTCTAGGCAGCGACTCTGAGACGAAACGCCTAACCTTTCCTCACCTTACCCAAATCCTCAATCCTCGCACTAATTGTAAATAGTATGTAAATATGTAGATACCATAGTTACTTCAACCCTTCATAATTAACGCTCTGTATGTTTCTAGAACAGTATTTATATCCGCTCCACAGTTATTATTGGAAAAAGGTTTCATAATGTCAAGTCTTTTTGTACAGGACTCTTTTAAGGTTTTGAGTTTGGTTTTCCTAATGAATAGGATGCCTTGGGTTTTTTTGGGAGAAAATTTTAAGTCAGATGTTTTTGACCAGTCCTGAAGGGTATTGATGGCCGTTTGTAAATGTTCGTTAATGGAGCTTATATTTTTCCGCTACGTGTGATTGTTATGTCATCTGCAAATAGCTGGGTTTTTATTGGTGGCTTGAGGTTGATGGTGATGTCGTTGATTCCTATTAAAAATAGTGTGATGCTCACTGATCCTTCTAGGACTCCGTTTTTTTATTATAACCGGATGCGACAGAGATCCATTTGCTTTGACTTGGATTGATTGATTGGATAGGAAGTTGGCTATGAAAAATAGCATATTGCCATTTACTTTTAACTCGATGAGGGAATTAATAATTTTGGTTCTCGAGATTATGTCGAAGGCTTTATCAATATGGAGGCATACGGCGGCTATGTATTCTTCGTTGAGAAAGGCGTCGCAGAACTTTCTATCCAAGTTCGTTAAGACGTCTATGGTTGAACGATAGTGTCGAAAACCGTATTGGTTTGGGTTAAGAAGTTTTTTTATTTCAAGGTACCATCTAAGCCTACGGTTTACGATTTTTTCTAGTAGTTTACACATGGTATTAGTTAATGCAATTGGGCGATAGCTGTTAGGGTTTAGTTTGCATTTGTTTGGCTTAGGAATTGGAATTACTGTAGCTTTCGGCCAATTTTCGGAAAAAACTTTATAGATCCATATACAGTTGAAGATTTTTAACAGGTAATTTATTCCAGTTTTTGGAAACATTTTTAGGAGTGAGTTGGGAATATTATCTGGTCCTGGGGTGGAGTTTCTTGTTGATGTAAGGATGGAGGTTATTTCTTTCAGTGTTAAAGGTGAGTTTAGTAATAAGTTGTTATCGCTGTGAATCAGATCATGGTGTATATTGTTGTTGTTTATTGTAGGGTGTGGTGAGTTTATGTTATTTGAATTTTCTTGGAATTTTTTAACTAATGTGTTAGCAATGTCGTGGGCTTGAGTTACAGTTCTACTATCATCAGATTCCAGGAATTGGATATTCGTAGAGGATTTGGATCTAATTGTCTTGGATCTTATTATTTGATTTCCGTTCGTGGATTTATTGATGATATGTTGTTTCTACATGATTGTTTTTTATTTTCTTTAATTATTCTACGGAAGTTGGGGCATTTCCTTTTGAACTCGGTTAGGTTTTCGTTTGTGGAATGTGTTTTTGCTCTATTGATAGCGTGATGACTCTCTTGCATGACGATTTTGCATTCTTCGCTCCACCACGGTACCAGTCTTTTTTTGCAGTCTGGCAATTCCAAAGGATGTCTGCGGCTGAGGTTATGATTTGTTGAAAATTGTTTATTTCTTCGTTAATCCGAGCTGGGTCAAGTTCAGGTTCTGTTTCTTTCTCGGTGAGTTGAAGCATTATGTTTTCTTGGTTTACTGCCCAGTTTGTTTTTCTTGCATGCCATTTGTTTGGAGATAATTTTGAGTTGTTGTGCTATTGTCTCCATGGGTGATTTTTATGGGAAAATGATCTCTGTCGTATAGTTCTTTTAAAGTATCCCATTTTAGGTGTTGAGGTATCTGAGGGCTGGAAAAGGTTAGATTTATTGCACTTGATTTGCCGTCCGTAGTGCTGAAGTGCGTTGGAGAACCTATGTTCAGCAAGATTAAATCCTGGTTTTTAAGTAGATTTTTGATAGTCTTTCCTCTTCTGTCAGTTTTGGTCGATCCCCAGAGAGCGTGATGGCTGTCTCCGGACAGGATCAGTGGAACTGGAAGTTGAGCTATTAAATCTTCAAGGTCTTGTAAATCAAGGGAGAAGCTATTAGGAATGTAGATATTGCAGATGTGGATTCTTTTTGGAAATGAAATAGATATTGCGACGGCTTCTAAGTTTGAATTCAATGGGATTTCAGTAGAATCATATTTGTCCGAAACTACAATGGCTACTCCTCCATTGGCGTGCTTTTCTTTTACCCGGTTTTTGACGAAGGTGTTGAAATGTTTTAGTGTAGGCTGGTGATTATTTTTGAAAAATGTTTCTTGAAGGCAGATAATATCAGGGCTGAATTTATTTACGAGAATTTGGAGTTGTTCGTAATGGGTATAGTAACCATTTATGTTTTATTCCACTGTATTATTGTTTTCATAATGTATTTGGAGGGGCTTTGGATTTAGATTTTATTCCGATTGCGACTCATGAAAATTCGATTTCGGATTCAGATGAGCAGCTGAATGACGATTCAGGTGTGTCAGTCGGTTTGGTGAGCTTTCTGCAGAGTCGATGTATTCTGTTTTTTATGCTTCTTTAGTTTAGATAGGGGTAGATTTCTTCAAGAATTTGAACAAGTGTCGGAATGTTATCGGTGTAGTTTCTTGCGATTTCCAGTGGGTAAGCTGATCCGAAGGTGTCTTCGAGGAGGCTGTTAATCTGAGAATAATTTAGCTGTGATGTAATTTAGTGTGAAGAATTTTTTTTATTTATTATTTCTTTTGCTGGGGCCAACATTTCCTCTAGTTTGGCGGAATCGAAAACTGGAGATTGGGAAGGAAGTGATTTTAGTTTGGTTATTGCAATTTTTTTTTTTATATGGATTGGTTGGTGGAGATATGGAGTCTATGTCGTTTAAGCTAACATAATGCGGTTTGTCATCAGCTGATGATTGCGATAGTGTTCTTTTGGAACTGAAAAGGATTGGTGGATGCTCTGTAGGTAATTTGTTCGTTGTTTGTTTGAGATTATCGATGTTTGTCTCGGTAGTGATGGGAATTTTCTTTACTAGCCGTTTGGGGGATTGAGTTGGTGTGGGAATTCTTTTTTATTTGTATTTGGGATTGTCGTATCGGTTATGTTTGAATTTTGGATTAGTGGGCAATCTTTCGCTAAGTGACCTCCTTGTTTACATTAGAAGCAGAGGAGGCTGTCGATGGAGGTGAAAATACGGTAAGATGTATCCTCAAAGGTTATTAGGAAAGTGGATAGAATTTGTCCAATGTCATCGGGATCAATGTATGCCTGTCTTCTGAAACTGAAGATGTGGGCGTATTCCGAGTCGGTCATTCCTGCTTTCAGGGATATTCTGGAGTATAGCTTGACGTTGTCTCATTTGAAAATTTTTTCAAATCCTGAGTTAAGTATGACCGGGGCGACGTTTGATAGAATTACTCTTTGAGCCGGAGTTAACATTGGTCTTAAGTTGAGCATATTGTTGTTGACCGTTATTATTTTATGCAGATTAGTTAGGTGTAGCACACTTTCTTTTTTATCAAGGTATGCGTAAATTCGATTGTTTGAAATTTTGGAGATGTACCTTGATTGACTATTTATTTGGTGCCGATTAGTTTTCCTATTGCAAGGGCATAGTCTTGGATGCTTGTGTCGTCTATTGCATGGATGATGATAGCTTGGTCTTTTGTAGGTGTTGCATCGAGTTGTGCTGTGTGGGAGTATGATTTAATGGAGTTGTTTGTTTCCGTTTGATTAGAAAATTGGGAACCTCTGTACTCAGAGATCCCCGCAGGTTGGTGTTGCTTAGTCGGTGTATTCCTGTGATAATCCTTTGTGTTGAGGTACGAAACTAGCATTTGTTTTCACTATCACTAATACTATAATAATATGGATTAGAACTCGTAGCGAGACTGTATCGGGCTTCCGTACGGCACGACAGCTATCCCGACACTGAAGAAATAAATATTTTCTGTTTATATCGAATATTAATTACAACAGTATAACTGTTGGATGCAGAATTTCAAGCATAATCTGGACTTTTATTTATGAGAATAGTTTAAAGTTTTGATTTACGACAATAACATAATTGATGGATCATTCAAAAATCGGATTATTGCTTTATGTGAAGAAAAATTTGGAATATATTAATATATATTAAATATATATTAAATTAGTATATATTGAATTTGACATATAATTTATAAACATCTTTTAAGAAGTAAAGTACGCATTGTTAGAGAAAAAATGGATTTCAATAATTCGTTTGAATAAATTTGGAATATTCTTACAAAACATCATCATCAACCACCCAATCAAAGGATGAATCTCGGAATGGAAGAGTTTTAAGAGCTATAGTTCCATTTATGTGCCTTTGTGGCGGTCGAATAAGGTACTAAATTTTGGTCATCTATCTTCTTGATACAAGTTACCAGATTATATACATAAAGAAGGAAGCAAAGATGTAAAATGTGTAAAACTGCAATTAGTGTATCAGTTGCATTGACGAATGAGCAACATTGTAAATTTAGTTCCATTTGAAAAAATAAGTGGTTTGGGAGAACCCGAAAATATTCGGTTGAATCGGGTATTTTTATCAGATTCGGGTCAAGTTCCATAAAATTCCGGAATGATTTTGGAAAATGTTCAAATTTTCCAAAAGAGTTGAGATGTCCAATAAAATCGAGTTACTCGAAAGTTAGCCTTTTTGAACGAAAATTTGAAACAAAATGTTACATTTGGTTATCTCATGAGTAGTTATTACTTTTTCTTCATGCTTTATGTTTTGTAATTTCTCGGGAAACCCGAGTCTATTGTAAATTTTGGAACAGTCGGAAATTCCGATCGTCGAATTTTCACTTTTGGGTACACTTTCGCGTTTTCACACATGTCTAAAAAAACCAAATTAATGGCATATTCTTCCGATAACAACATCCTGACCATCATAATGTATTTTGCTCGAAACACAATAAGTTCCATCAGCAAAACTTTTCCGAATTACTTTGAAAGACAATTACGTGGAACAACTAACAAGATTATAAAAACAAATAAATTCTCAAACAAAGGAACATCGTTTACAAGTAGAAAGTTCTGAGATATGTTGTAGAATATAAAATTATATCAAATATCACGTTTTATTCCATTTCTGTTTCGTCTACTAATCTCAATATGGTTTTCTCAGATATACTATGGAATGGCATAATTTATCATTATCAATACAGAAATTGCTACTTTTTATTATGCAAGGAAACCATCACTCTGCAGTAATAAATTTCTGTGGTATATGGGTACCTACGTTCGAAAATTTGAGCACGGTAAGAAATACTTCCCTGAGAATCCAAAATACATAAAATGAAAGAGAAATACTTTTCCAGCAATTCAAATTATCTTGGTCCTACTTTATGCTATTGTATTCCACTCAAAAATAGTGACAACAATTGTAGCACATTAGCAGACCATACGAAAACATGATACATCAGTTGATATACGTTATTATTGCCACTAACAGATGATACTTTATATTAACATCGCATGGATTTGGAATATGCTAGAAGTAATGAAAAGCGTGAAAAGCATCTTCGTTTACGCATGATCAGTCGCAATTACTGAAAATCATTAGATTCTAGAGAATTATATATTTACAACATTCTTACATTTATATATGTATTTACTTACTGCAAAGTTCTTCATTATCTCCTTTTTCGTTTTCTTTGGGAAGTAATTTCATAATTATAATAATCTCCTTAACCTCCATTCTGTTCAACGATCCTTATGATTTTGATATGACTTAGAATGAGTTTAATCCATGATTTTAGATGCGTGACAATTGCTCAACAATGCATAACTATTGCCTAGTCGCGTTCCGACCTAAATGTACGTATTAGACGGAGATTTGTTGATAGCTTGCAGGTTTTAACGCTAATGAAAAGCAGCTGATTTAATGGTAATGACTGTATATACGAGGTTGTTTTTTATTGATACGGCAAGAAGAAGGTAAAATTGTGTTGTAGAACTTTTTTTCTGAGTTATTTTCTTAATTCATTGTGTGTGTGTGTGTGTGTGTGTGTGTAGTTATGAAGTGTATGTATATATATGCGTGCGCGCTCGTGTGCTGTGTGTGTGTGTGTGTACACAAGGATACAATAAAGTCAATAATTTCTGTATATATATTCTATATATATATATATATCTGTATATATATATATCTATTCTATATATATATATCTGTATATATATATATATACAGAAATTATTGACTTTATTGTATCCTTCCTGGTCACAGGATTGGAAAGATAAGTTAATTAAAGCCAGGTGCCGTTGAATTATGTCAATCCCATTAAATAATATTTACAATTACCTTTACGCCCAATAATACTGTCTAGGGATACATTCCTCATATTAAGATATATATTCATTTTTGTTCCTTGAATAGGGATAGCTATAATAAGGAAACTTGTTGCGTCTTAGAATTGGTACGACTACAAAAAGAAAATGTATAAAAATGATAGTTCAAAGGCTATTATTCCTGGCTCCCTGAATTTTATATTCACATTAGAGTTTATGGACCCCATGTCCGGCAAGATCGAACAGGCCTTGTAGTCTAAAGTATTGCCTTCAAAAGCTCTAAAGACTATATAGAAGAAATATTGTTTGCTGTTGCCCTAGTTTGCCGAAATTAGATTTTCTAGTATTTTGTTTATAGAATTCCAAGGCAATTTGATAATTTTTCACAGTCGGTCATCTAAACAGTGCATCAATCGAGTTGATATCGAGTCTGAAGTTCAGAAATAATGAGTTTATCTATTTTTAGATGAATAACCTGATCACTTTGACTGTACAGAAATGGTTTAACTGTATTATAGAAAATCATTTTAATTAACTACGCTCCCACTTAATTGTATTCACGTTACTTGAACTATTTTTTATAGATATAATTTTAAATTTGATTATGTCGGAATTCTTGTTATCTACTTGTTAAACATTTGGACACTTTAAAAATGTTGGAAGCAGCAGCTATGGTTATCCATTTCTTTGATTTCGTACAAAATTTCTTCCCTAATTATCTGTCTTCTAAAAATATTCTATCTTTGTATATTGCAAATAAATTTTAGATATTTGAGTCACATAAATGTGCTCTTTTTTGTCTTCCAGTATAAGTTTATCGTGTTTTCTTTAAATTTCAAATATTAATCTAGTAACAAATTTTGATTCCAAAATAGTTTTACTACCTACATATATGCATGCATACTAATTCACATTTTGTATTCAACTGTATATTGTAAAAATATAATAATTCTGATTTTCAGATAAGTTTTAGATAAGTGTTGATTTTTCTAGGCGCCAGAAAGGATAAATTGAGTTTTGAACGAAACTTAAATCCATCGATTAGAATCAAACACAATTGCAAATATGTATATTGTAATAAAGAACTTGTAATCACTAATGTGTATTGGAAAGTTTAAAATAAAAATTTCAAGAACTGACAGACTAATATTCAAAATATTCTAGCTCACAATTACAGGTTATTCAATGACAATTCGCAGGTAATGTGTCAATTTCGTATTAACTCTTCCGTACATCATTTGGAACATTTCCAGAGTTATTAGTTATTTGGAAAATTGTTAATTCCCAATTTTTACCAAACTTGTTTTGTTTCTTGAAGAAGAAATAATCTAATGCAATTAGTTTGTTTGTAGCTACATGCATGAGTTAATTTTATTTTCTAAATGAAATTATATAATTTTTCACACATTGCATCCTGATATTCTCTATAGAAAGAAGTAATAACTTAAACGTACGATGAACTATTCGTTTAGGAAATATTTTAACTTTATTTCTCTAAAATCAATATATGAAGGACGAGGAAGCAGTATTCTTCGTATTCTTGCATTCATACCATTCTCGTTTTTCGGACGATAGATTTTAATTAAAAATCAAAAATTTATAAATGTAAAGTTCCAATTACCCAGTAGGGTAATTTTCCAGTTACCCAATTCGTTTAGCCAAAATATTAACGAATTAACTGACACGTATGCACCAACTGTTCTTCGACAATCGTATAAGAAAAGGGAATTAAATTAATGGATTATTAATTAGTTAAGGAATAGATATATGTGTATACACATAATTATATGTGCTAAGTATATGTGTAATTAGATATATATGTCTATACATATACATTATACATTTAATATATGTATAATGCATTTTGATATTACCCACGACGGTTCCATATATTATTTTCCTCCTTTCTATCATTTCGAAGCTGTAATTCAATTATTCGACAATTATTTGATTAGCGTTAATACAGCAATTTATGAAAATATTTAAGCACTCATCATGAAAAAATAATTATGTTTGTGTATGTATATTACGTATTATGCAAAATATTTAAGCGTTTCATTCATTCTTCTGTAAAGTATTATTATTTATTCATATTATGAGCAGGACAAAGTCGCGCTCATTCACATAGAGAAGAATGGACTATCTTCATTGTTTGAACATCCAGTTGTACCACTAATGGTTTCACGCTATATAATTCAACGAGTAGGAGTGAATCGTGAGATACTAACAAATTGTTTGAACTATAAAATGTCCCACTCGCAAATATCACATAAATCGTTGTCAAATATAATTTACGCATATTGTCATTGTTTGTACAGGTCCAATTAGTTCTAGATTTAGTTCTCTCTCATGTATAGTATACATATACTCTTTTCACTCTATTCTCTGTTCTCTTCGTCCTCTTCTTCTTCTTTGCTACCTCATTTTCTTTTCCTTTCCCACACTTTCCAATCTTACAAACTTTTCTTTTCTAACACTTTTTAACCAAAGGTTAAATTTTGTTCTGTCCTATGTATATCTTAGTATTATTAGTATTTTCTGAATTCCAATCACATATTAGTGATATCGAGTTAATATAACATATAACGAATAAATACAAATTCGAAGGCGCAACTTAATGACTACAAGTGTTACAAAATTAAGTTCTGGAGAATCTTGTACCGAATCATCACAAGATCGATTGCTTGCACTAATCATCACACTGAAAACTCCATTTATTATTAACATTTCTTTTTATTTTAAGTTTTTCCATTTTCTTGTGTTCCATATACTATATCGAAGATTTATATACTTTATGTGATATTTACGATATCATTTCAATAATACCATTTATGTGGAATAATACGATTATTTTTGTTAATTGTATTTTCTTTTGTAATACATTAAAAAAATTGCTATTTCAAGCTCTGTCCTATTAACGAGGAACTTTTTATCTTGTTGCTGAATAATGTTATGAATGTTCAAAGACTACTTACAGAAACATTTTATCTATTTGAGGCAGTACTGGAGCAATACATTTTATTTTGGATAAAGCGACATTTGTTACTAGAAAGTTGCTCATACGTATGTACGTCAATTCGTTTCTTCCTTCTAATAATGACAGAAGGAATTTATCATCATTATTTTCAATAATAAAAAGAAAATGACACAAAAAGTACAAGATTGACTAGTTGTAAGTCTGTAACTTAGAAATTCTGAAACATACATTTCAAAAATATATAGAAACGTGACGTTATGTCAACGAACAGACAATATTTTCAGAACTTTATACACTTGTTAAATAAGAACTTGGTATGTCCAACTTCACGACATCGACCCTTCGATATACCAAGTCTAGATGAATACGTTAGTGGCAATAATTCGTTCTGTGTTTCATATTCGGCGATGAAATATCTGACGGGCTGATGACATATTGAACGAACATTTGTTTTCTGCTATCACAGTTTCCTAGCTTTCCTCCATCTTTTTCAGTAACTTTTCAGGGGAATTCACTATGGGCTGCTTTTTATTCAGTAGAGACGCAGCTTTAAGACTTAAACAATGATTGGAATACGATTTTTTCATAGAATTTTATTCTGTCCATGTGGAAAGAAAATTACGAGTTGAGATTTCACAAGATCAATGTTCCGTATGATACATGAATGACACATTCATTACAGCAGGCAAGTATATCGATTCGCGTGATTTCATTCTTAATATGCTTTTGTAGATTTCGAAGAGGGATGGATATTTCCTCACACATGGAAAAGAAATACTTTCTCAATAAAATTTTATATTTCCACTTTTTTCAAACAAAGACGAGCAAATAATGTCATTTTAATAAATTATGGTATCTATTCTCTTCTTCTAGAAAAGAAATTAGAATTATAGCACAGTTTTATGGAATATACTTTTTTTTACAAAAGGTTCTGAAGTAATTCAGTTTGATTTAATTTGCACAATAATCACGAAATATTTTATGAAAGCTTGAAATGAATTCATATAGTAGTTAATGTTAGAAAAATTACAATTAACATTTTCTACCGTTTCTACTCGAGACTACCGAAAATCAAATTTTATGTTTTGTCAAATCCTTCATATTAACTCCAATCGTACTCTCAATTCACTTGTCGTACACATCGCAAAAAGAAAGCAGAAACTAACTAATATATGCAGATCACACAATGTTTGCAATATATATGAAAAGGAATTTGGAAAATAAAGTTGCTACACTTGCTTGGATTTTCACAAAAAATGGAGGATATTTAAACAATCGATGCGATATTAAACGATTCAGTGTAAAAAATTGTATCGTTGCTGATTACATTCGCAAAAAATGCCGTGGGCAATATAATTTTTTATTCTGCATTTTTACACTTAAAAATGATAGATTTGTTTGTTTGATGCTATACAACATAAAATAATTATTTATATTTGTATTCTAATATTTTATTTATTTTAATTTATGTTTATATTTTGAAGTACGATTCCTTATTTCCTGATACATTTCTTTTTCGAGTGTTATTTAAAGCATTAAAACTCACTTAAAACAAAACAGTTATTATTTAAATTTTTGTGACTTTTTTCCCAAATTGTACTGCTCTATCAGTTTACTTTTCGCTCAGTAATATTACAATAAAATATATAATAAAAAAAAAGTAAATGCAAAAAAATAAATGTTATTTCCTGAAATAAAATAAATGTAATATATTTATTAATAAAAATGAAAATAAAAACTAAGAGAAATAAACGTAATATCTTTTTGTATTGTTTTTAATGTTGATAAATTCGTTCACCTTGATAATGCATGAAAAGAGCAAAGCAACCAACCAACATCTATATTGCAACAAAGCAACGTATATTTTTCCACCACTCTCTATATTTTCTCACACATTCAAAGACAGAGGTCGTATACCTGGACAATTGATCGATTGAAACGCAGTCGCGCTACAGACTTCGGACGAGAAAGGTGTATCTTAGAATTCAACTGCTCAGATCAAGTTCTGATTCCTAAACTCAAACAGTCCCAATCGTTTTCTTGCATGTAATCTTCAGGTGATTATCATAGTAGTGTCGCTTAATGTTGTCAATTATCGAGTCAGAGGCACAATTCTGTGCAAGTATTATACTCTTCAGTGAATATCAGCAAAAGTGAGTTCAATCCAGTGTCAATGTTCGTAAAAGAAGAAGAAGAATCTTTTATTTTCATATGCGAAATATTAAAAAAGTGACGTTACGGTTCATGTATGTGCTTATATCGTAAAATGTGAGGTGGTAATTTCGCACAAAATACTTCTCGCTCGTCTGTCAAATGAGACAGACATATTAACATTTATTGAAAACAGGCTTGAACACATTTTATTTCAAATTACTAAGTAAACTAACAATTGCAGATAATGAATTAATTAACGAATTAACGAATTAATCTATTATTATTATTTCAGAAATAGTGATAATTTTTTAGGAAAGAATAACTTTATTTGCATGGAGTCAAGTTCAACTGAATATTCACTTTCAAATAATTTCTTGTCTGAATTGATACGATTATTCAAATAAAATTAAAATAATCTAACATAAGAAGTTACGACGAGATTATCTTTGACATTATTATCATACAAGATATTTGTGGAATTTTATGAATAAAAATGTGTATAAGTTCGTATTTATCAAGTATAATAAAAAAAATATAATGGAAAGTTATATTATTCGATAAAAACATAATGAAATAATTTAAGTAAAAATCGTATTCAAGTTTAAATAAACTAACGCAATAATTATGTTAGATCGTTAACTAAATAAGATTATATATTCAGCTCATTTAATATGTATTATTTAAATAATGCCCGAGCCTGGTTACAAATTTCTAGCGACAATAAAGATTTCCAGTGATACAATGCATATATTGATTCTACTATTGGAAATATATATATGTAACTCTATATATATATAAAACTATTGAAACGAGGTTGATCGATTTGAAATTGCAATATTGTGTTATTCGTTTGGACTTTATGTCAGTATGAACAAATACGCAGATTGTTAATCTCGTTTTGACATTCTCTGATAAGAATATGTCCGTTCCAACTCGTATGCAACTTACAGGTCGCTTTTACTTCATTCCAGTTTAATGTACAAAGTGTTAAAAATATGCAACCAAAGCCGGGAATAAGTCAACTTAAATTGGAATTTGTAACGTATTACGTCACGTAATAATTTTATCACATCATCGAATGTACGTACATATTTTGAAAAGTGTTTGTCGCGGTACATATTGATTAAATTAAAGTGTATCTTTGGACACATAACATTTTTAGATGGATGAAAATCTATAGAACAAATAAAAATTTTCTCACATTTAAAGCAATGGTGTCATTAACAAATGTATTACTTGTAACGTTATAGATTTAATAGATTAAAAGTGAACTAGAAATAACAAATGGGAACAAAAGCTTGAAGTATTAATGTGGATAAAATTGCCAACTTGTTTAAATAAAAGTTTACAAAATATACAGAAGGCATTGCAATATATTACGCAATTCATACGCATCAATTCCATAAAAAGACTTATAATAATACAACACATAAATATGATATTTAGATTTTGCATTAAATCAGTGAAGTGATTTAGAAGACTACGCATTTAACTTTTCGTAACGTTTATTTTTATCATCTTGACCTAATCACGATTCGAAATTGGAAATTTCCTGTTTCAGATAATGCTGAAAGTATCTCGTTACGTATTATTAATTTGCACATCAAATATATGAGTTACATTTTTCGAATGTGTGAAATGAACTGAATTAAGCACAAGTCTTTGAAAAAATATAAAAAAATTTTTTAATATACAATATGTGTATATTCGCACGAGATCAAGTCGAGTTTTCAGTTATCACGTATTTGTAGCGACAGCGATTTCCATAATGACGTAGTGTAAGTAACAGCCAGCAATTTTGCAATTAAAGATATAAAACTATCATGACATTATATCAATTGTTTACACCAAGCATTATATGTTTAATTACATCATTCTTTGCAGCGATATGAGCAAACACGTATGTATGTCGTTCTTTTATTGTAACACCTATCTTTAGGGTACCTGAAGTCAAATTAGCAATTGCTTTTGTATAATGATAACCTTGGCGCTCGAAGATTATGAAATTAAATTTTCTTTTCGTGAAATGTTTCTAATGATGTCAAAATTATATTGCCGTAATTACTGAGTATCTTGTGTCAATGAAAGTGTCACTGTCAATCTAAGATACTTGTATATCAAATGTTGCTAATAATATTTCAATCTCTAATAATTGTGTATAATAATATGCTAATATAAATTATACGTAGCTAATAATATTTGTATTTATACAGAAAGTACGATTATTACAAATGATGGTAATTTCAAATTTCCTTCATAGTAAAATCTATTGTGCGTTAATTATTACGTGACGTATAAGATTAAATTACACATAAGTATCGATTAGATATAACACAAATTTAATTGTCCATATTTATTATTCTAGTGTGTAACTATGGGTACGTGAATAAAATTTTCTATAAATAATGCTTTGTTTCGAATGACAAAATTGTAATCGGAGAATTGTAATTATAGTATTCTATCTATTTGATATCAGTTCTTTTATAATGAAATTACTTTAACATTACTTAACATCTTGAATTCTGTTTGATACTATATTTACACTTTGATTTTTGATAGAGTTTCGAGTAATTGAAGGTGCAATCAGTAAGAGAGTGATTCTAAGTGAAAGAACAAATAAAAATTCAAACTTAGGGAAGAAATTTCTCTATATCGGTTTCTGCCCGAGAAAATTTGTGAAAAATAGTTTGTGAAAAAATTAGATACATGTATATGTTTAAATATGTTTATGATTTGCGAATCTCATTTAATTATACTTCACTATATGTTTATCAGTACCTATTATATTTGATAAGTAGAAATATACGACGAATGGATAATGAAACCTAATTTTGAAATGAGCTGTTTAGTGCAAAAGTAGTTTAACTTAAAAGAATTAAAATGAGAAATAATCTAAAATTTTTTTCAAGATGCAGTAACATCAAAGAATATCATACCTCTCTTACTTGAGCCACTGTACAATTATGGCTTCTAGACAAAACAAAATAAAGATTTCGGTCTAGCTTTAAAAATAAGATGTTATATCAAAATGCAAAAAAAAAAATTGGCTTATCAATAATATATACTTTGTATCCAAATGTTGAGAACACTAAAATATATTTTGGTGTCCAAATTTTGAGAACACTAAATATGAAACGATACAACTACACATGCGCGCGCGCGCGCACACACACACACACACACACACACACACACACATATACAACTATTATTATTATTATGATATTATAATATTATTGGATTAGCAATCAGCATTCTATCTTTCTAAACACACAAAATGTGATAATTTTATACATTTCCATTTCATGCTCGAAATAAAATTATTATTTGTAAACTATATTGTTATGTATGATAATATATACGAAATAATTATTTCAGTAATTCTCACTTCCATTTCCATAGTAATATAACTCGAAAAATTTAGTTTTTCAGGAAACTAAAATGATGCTTTCGAATATTTAATATAGAAGACAATATTTTATTGACTAAAGTTATTGAGCAGAATAACATTTATGAAATAAACAGTTTCATTTATTATCAAGTTTTAATTTCAAAACATTTGCCTTTTTTGATTTTATGATACATATAATATTTCTCACAAATCCCAATTGTTATATTTTTAAATATAATATTGAAGTTCAATTTGTATCTCTCAAATTATTTCGAGATATTCTATTGTATAATGAACGAAATCTGTAACAAATAGTGTTCGTTATTAAACCAATAACAAACGAATGTGATATAATAATTGCACAAAAATACAATCGACCTGTTCTACTAATATCTTCTATAAATTTATACACATGAGCAATGTATAAAATTTAAATATAACAAATTAAATTTGTTTCTTTTACATATCTTGTATTAATCTTTTGAGTGTTCAATAAAATTATCAAGTACCATATATAACAAATTAAGAACGCGTTAAATATATATGCTTTGATAGATTCATTCAGGTAATTAATCATATATAAATACCTCAGACTCTAACGACCATATGATACTCTAGTACAAACTGAAGGTTAAAAGATTAAAAATATATTATTATATAAATGTATTATATTTAAACACGTGTACACACTTGCAGTGACGAGCATAATTGTATCAGTGACAATGACAAAATGTCGATCATCTACTCATGTAACTACATAAATACGTAATTGCGTAATATCATACAATAATCCATTCGATTTAATTTTAAAGCGTGAAGTCTCTACCTTGACAAACGTGAGTACATTTTTTCGAATCTGATCATGCATCGGGAGGGTTCTTTTCCCTCGAAAATTATAAAAACAGTAAAAAGATTTTCGTAACTAGATTCACAAGACTACGGTCTTCTAAATTGAAATCTTCTTTTTACAAGGACAATTATTCTTATGAGACACAATCGAAGAAACTAAACCTGCCTGGAGATTTGTTCCACTAATTAAATGTTATACTTAGATGTTTTCATATAAGTTTACATATTACGTATTATATTATATTCTTGTAGCCTCAAATTTCCCACAAATGCATAAAAATTTGCAGTCTAGTGATGAATTCCTTGAAATGTTACTAATACTTGTACAGTATGTATATAATCGAGGAAAACTATATTTTTTAAAGAAAAGATTTATTATCTTTAATTATATAAAATAATAGGAATTGAATGAAAATTTTTTATTTAATTAACTTTAAGTTGTTTTACCTTCCTAGTTCAACGTTATATAAAATTGTCTTGAAAATAAAAACGTCTTGAAAATAAAAGCACCTGGAAAATAATTTTTTATATTCGTAGTAGACACGACTGTATTAATTAAATAAATTGTTTTATTTTTTTGAAAATACTGGAAAATTGATTTTTGGATTAAGAATTGAGATTCTTTTCCCACTGTGTGACTGCCGACAATCCAGTATTTGAAATTTCTTGTTTCAACTATAATTTTAAATAACGAATATAATTAATATAAGTACTAATAGTTCAATAAATCACGTAACTAGAACGATAAATATGATTTTGAATGCAAAACAAATTAAATATTATTTACAATGGTCGGTCTTTACTGAATTTGAAATACAAAGGTTGACAAAGTTATTAATATTTTAAGCTGTTTAAACTTCATAAAACAACTAATACAACAATCGTAAAACATTCGAAAATCCAAATTCGTTTCTAGTATTCAGAAACATATACATACAATGTAATAATAATATATGTAATATATGTTGCAATTTCCCTCTAATTTTTTAAACACCAATAATCGTCCAAATGTCCTCTGTCTGCATTTATTTCGTAAATCCAGGTTGATATATATATTTTGTTCTGAATCAAAAATGTTGCAAAATTTTCTGCATCTATTGTTTGAGAGTTCACATTCCATTATTATGTATAAAATGATGTACGACTAAACTGATCAGCATTATACAAAAATAATATTCATGATGTCACGTGCTGTCAAAGAGAACGTGATAGTACATAATGTCACGTGACTCCGGGGAAAGTGAAAGTTGCAATTTCCAACAAAATTTCCTTCCACAGCAAACGGTCCTCGGTATTCTCTTCCCAGATAGTTTTCCTGAAGAAGGAACTACTCAGTGCTTCATCGGAGATGACTTTGGTAGTAGATACGAAACAGATTCGAAAGAACGCTCATCGAAAGAAAAAAACGGGATACATAGACACAGATTCTCGTTGGAAGAGATTGGTAAAGACTCTCATCGGGAGCATATTCGGAGAGACACTCGTCTCGAGCAGAATGGAAAACCTCGACGTTCCTGAATACACGTCGACTTCCGTAATACGGTCCCACATGTGTGCTGTGTGCAAAGATATAAAATAATTTCTTAAGTGACGCTTATCAAATTGTTTCTCCAACAGTCTCCAACATATTTAACAGTTTTTAACAAATAGTCTCTGTAACGCGCGAATAAAAAAGATTTATTATTTGAAAAAGTTAATCGAAACGATTAACGTTAATTTTGTCCATCTTACTCATTGTCAGTATTAAAAAGCATAACGAACAAAATCTCTTGAAATCTCTGGTTACTGGCTCATTGTGGTATGTATTTCAATGTGATAAATATACACGTCATTTACTAGGATAGGAAGAAATTTGTTTCTTACCGTAATTATATATAAACCATACCAGCAGAAACGACTACTCATCAGACGATTGTCTGTAAAAAAAATTGATGATATTATACTTGTGATGTTGACAAAAAACAGTTTCTTTTTTTAACCCGAATGCGTTCGCGACACGACACTGGAAACAGAAAAAAATATATTCGTTCTCATAAATTTCTCCTACGTCTTTTCCTCTAAATCGCATATTTGATTGATAAGTTAACGTATTTCACTGTGTAAAAGCTAGCACTTTCTGCACAATTTTCTCCTTCATTGCATTTTATTATTGTAGTAATTAATAGTCTACTACTGATATGACATCGATTCGTCATTTGTTCCCTGATGTAATTCGTTTTAGAATCACATGTCAATTAATTAATGCAAGTAATTGCACCTATTATAAAATAATAAGTTGCACAATATACAATTTTTCCTTTTATCTTATTCTATCGTTGCATGAAGTTCATTAATTCTTTGAACGAAGTGAATAAGAAACATATAAATAACTAGAGATATGATGTATATGTGTAGATATTCCAATATATTAGGAAAATAAAAGAAATAACACACGTGCTACATTTCTACAGAAAATTAGATTAAGTTTTTCTGATGAAGAAAATTATTGACCACCATTAAAAGTTTCTTCAATTCGTTGTAAAACTGTTGCTCTTGTTATTGTTATTAAATTAATTTAGTGTCGTAGTAGACTCAAATCAATTCAAAAATGTTCATTCCTCTGCTAAGAATAGCAGACACAAATGTCTTTCGAATATATGTCACTTAGTATCAAAAAAAAAAAATATTAATTTTAATAGAATACATGAATAAAAAGAATATTTAAAAATGTGTATCAGTACAATATTCAAAGACTGTTGATGTTGAAAATAGTATACATATTTCATCATTCAAAGTAACCATAAATATTGTAGGTATAGGTATACATACCAGAACAATCTCTTTTCATTCTTATAATATTAATTATATGCAAGATATTAGCGCAGGAATATTAAACATTTTTGCAAAATGTCGACAATGTTTTTGATTCATCATCCAAAGCAGTATTATACTGAAGTGGTCTGGAAATCATTTCCATCAATGCGATCTGAGAAACTATAAATGCCACAGGTATTGGAAGATTTATTTATACTAACACTTGCACATTTATATTTGCTCTGAGAAATTGCTGTGTAAGTAAAGCTTGATATTATGTGATAAATTTGATAATATTATGTATACAAATATCCTGATATTATGACATTTTTTATATTTTCTAGTTTTCACGTAAAAAATGCAATGAACAAAATTTTGTTCGAAGTGGCCATCTCCGAGCAAAGTATCGTTACGCACAGAGGAATAGTAAACTCATTAGAAACTTAATAATGAAGTTGGTACATTTTTTGCTCAGTATACGATATTTCCGCAAATCATATATGTACAAATGTGTATTGACTTATTGAATTCAAATATGACTGTCCAAGCATTTTTACAAACGAGTACATTGCACATGCTTATATGTTATTTCATTCTTTTCTTGAACATTAAGTATCTGATGAAATTACGTATCTAAAACGCAACTTTTAGTTCGTCTACATTAAATTTTATGTTGGCGTTAATATATTACACAATGGTCACATATTTAAAGTAAGTAGTATGTTTCGAGTTAAAAACTTAGCATACAAAATGGGATATAGAAATCGGACTATCCCCGACTGTCAATTGTTTCAACGCAGTTGAATGAATTTTACAACAACGCAATTGTTTTAAGGCACAAAATGGCTTACTATAACTATGTAGATACTCGAAGAACAAAATGTTAGATTCCAGATTTTAAACAATGGATAATTTGAGATTTAAGACAATAATTAAAAGATAAAGTTGCAATGGTTCTTGATGAAATGATTGACGAAATAATAGCAACTCTTTTTAGATTCAAATAGATTAGAACAGAATAATGGAACATATCTCATAATAGCCTTTTTCAAAAAAATTTAATGACATAGTAGCATATTTGAATTGATATGAAGTATTGTAAGATTGAAAACTTAAAATTTTTTTCCATTCTAGGAATCGTCTACTTTTGTCCTCAGTTCTGTATTTTGTTACGTTTACTATATATTCTCTGTAGATCTCCAGGACAATATCTGGTAGAGTTGTGTCACGATTATGGATATTTTTCTCTTTTTAAGCAGTATAGTACAGTTAGTATACATTATTAATATGCGCAATCTAATGCAATGTGTATTCAACGAAAATCAGAAATTCTTTTATACTCTGTAAGCACACAAAATAATTTTTAATTATTCGTATTTGATATTGCGGTATTTTTTTGAAATTTGACCCATATTCGTTATAAAAATATTCCAATGTATATAGCAGTTCTATAATAATTTTTAGCCTAGATATTAAAGCAGGAACAGTTTCAAAATAAAACTATTCACATTTCTCTCTTTTACAGCGGATCAAGAAAGAATTTACATAACTTTAATCTAACTTTCTTTAAATATCTTTTCATACTAAGATAATTTCTTAATACTTGACGACTCTTACCTTATATATATGTTCAAAGATGTTGTGTAAAAAATTATGAAACAAAACAGAAATTATAATCAAAGAAATATTGATAGAAATTATTGCTTTTAATTAATTATATAAATTAATAAACCTTACCTTGTATAACTTTATTTTTTTGTTACACATCTACAGTTCAACATTTACTTCATATGTTTTTCGCAGTATCCTCAAAAATTGTTCTAATTAACGTATGATTCATCATTTGTTGACAAGTATTCGTTACTCGATCGACTCATACATAATTTCGCTGTATCCTCTATATCCTGAAACATGTCCATCATTTTAATTTCCGTTAACGGAAGAATTTCAGAATTCAATTCAGTATTAGTCCTTCACACGCGTTCTTTTAGAGCGAAAAGTATTGAATTTAGTCACATCAGAGAATAATATTGTTTCTAGTAAATAGACTGCAGATTCATACCTTAGAGAATTATTTAATTAATTAATAAATGTGGCAGAAAGCTATTTTATACGAAAATTATAAAAAACATTATACTGATCATTTTATATATATTTTATATATATTTTTTATATTATGTGCATCCTATGCAGTTTTTCATTATAGTATGTCATATAAGTACTTCAATATTTGCAGTTTAGAGATGAAAATATAAATGAACGTACTAATAGATTTCTGTCAATGTAGCTTTCTGAAACGTCAACTTTTCTATATCATTAGATATTGAGATCTGTCTTAACATGTTTTTCTACAATACGTAGTTCTGTATACATATACATATATATTTTTTGAGTTTCTTAATCATTAAAATCACAGTTATATACGTGATATTTCAGAATTATACTTACATGCATGATGAAGACTCTTTAATGACTTATGAATAATTTCATTCATAGATTGATCGACAAATTAGGCAATGTGGCCATTTGAATAAAAATTGCAAAAA